>PVKE010010279.1:0-42849 GCA_004027555.1 Craseonycteris thonglongyai | reverse complement strand
CAGTTCAGCACGTGGGTCCTGCCTGGACCGGAGCCGGGATTCGATCCTCGGTCCTCATGGCCTCAAAGCGAGCGCTCAACCCGCTGAGCCGTCCCGGCCTTCCCCGACACTCCTTTTCTTTACCTGTAAAATTCAGGAATTGACTCAGCGTCTCTCAAATGTCTCTTTTACGTCTACTGCTCACTGAGGATTAGCCCCGATGTGTGGGGTGGGTCAAATTGGGCTGGGAAGCAGAGGGAAAATAATAGAGGTTCATGCAACCATCATAGACTTCAAGAAGCAAAATCCCACACAGGGCTATTTTGATTGGTACTCATGACTGCCAGCTGTGACTCCAGCCACCATGAGGGGGACTGAGGGATAAATTGCCCTCCTCATTAAGAAGCTGAGTTGAGAAACGTACTGGGGTAAAGTCAGGGACAGAATGTGAAGCACTGACAACCTTCTCTTTTACTAGCTATAAATCATGTTTTCTTCCCTCTATGTTAACCAATGTAAATACATAATATAGCTTATTAAAAATAAATTTGTTGGGGAAGCCGGGATGGCTCAGTGGGTTAAGCGCTCCCTTTGCAGTGCCGGGGACCAGGGATCGAATCCCAGCCCCGGCCCATGTGGAACCATATGCTGAACTGGGAGCTCCCCCAGTTCAATTCTTTCTCTGTATCTCTCTCTCTCTCTGTCTGTCAAAAATAAAACAAATAAATAAATAAAATAAAATAAAAATAGAATTTAAAAATAAATTTGTTGGGTTTGCTTCCATTAAAGAATTTTTGGCCAAAGATAAGAAACATGTTATTTCTTGGTATTAGTAGTTGGGGGCAAGCCTGCAAAAGGTACCCAATAAGAAATGTAGCATGGGGAAGCCAGGATGGCTCAGTGGGTTAAGCGCTCACTTTGCGGCGCTGGGGACCGGGGATCGAGTCCTGGCCCCGGCCCGTGCGGAACCATATGCTCAGCTGGGAGCTCCCCCAGTTCAGTTCTCTCTCTCTCTCTCTCTCTCTCTGTCAAAAATAAATATAAATTTTTTTAAAAAAAAAGAAATGTAGCAGTAGTATATAGTCATGGCATGCTTTTCTATTTTACTGATTCATTTGTGCAAAATTGTTTCAAACCAGGCTTTTCTATAGATTTATTTATTTTTATTTTTTATTGTTTTTGACAGAGAGAGAGAGAGAGAGAGAGAGATACAGAGAAAGAACTGAACTGGGGGAGCGCCCCAGTTCAGCACATGGGTCCGCACGGGCCTGTGCCGGGATTGATTAGATCCTCGGTCCCCGGTGCTGCAAAGTGAGTGCTTAACCCACTGAGCCATCCCGGCTTCCCTTGGCTTTTCAAAATATAACCCCATGCAAAAAAAAAAAAAAAAAAAAAAAAGTCTAATATAAATTATTACTATTATAACTATATATATATTTAAATTTATTTTATTATTTTTGACAGAAAGACAGAGACAGAGAGAAAGGGGAGATCCCAGAGCAGTCTCCATAGTCGTACATCATCAGTTTTCGACATGGTTTCATTCCACACAGGTGGGTGGGGTGCTGCATATAGCAGGAATCAAACTGGGGGGCTCCCGCATGGGAGACATGTCCCCATGAGCTGGGGGCCAAACTGGGGGCCTCCCACATGGGAAGCTTGCCCCAGTGAGAACCAAGCTGGGGCCACACCCCAGTTCAGCATACGGGACCCCATAGGTGGGAGCCAGGATTCGATCCCCGTACACGAGGGCTGCAAGGCAAGAGCTTAATCCTCTGAGTCATCCTGGCATCACCCACAATTATAATTATATATATATATTTTAAGTTTTATCAGTGGGTTTTTAAGTGGACATGTACCAGGTTCAAAAAAAAAAATGAAGGGGAAGCCGGGATGGCTCAGTGGTTTAAGTGCTCACTTTGCAGCCCCAGAGACCAAGGATCAAATCCCGGCCTCAATGCGTGTGGACCCATATGCTGAACTGAGGAGTGCCTCTAGTTCAGTTCTTACTAGGGTGAGACCCTGGCCCAGTTCCTGCCCTGTGCAGCCCTGTGACCACCTGTGGAATGAAACTATGTGGAAAAACTGATGATGTGCAACTATGGAGACTGTTCTGGGCCTTCCCCCTTCTCTCTGTCTCTGTATTGCTCTCTCTCTCTCTCTCTCTCAAAAACAATAAAAATAAATCTTTAAAAAAAAGGAAATGAAGAACTTGAATGATATCCAGGAACATGGTATTTGATTCTTTCTTTCCTTTTTTTAGAACCAATAGGCAATAACTTTAAGCACCATAAAAATAGATTAATATAAGTATATATTTATTTATCTCTATATAATGTTTCTTTCTTGCTATAAAATTTTATTTGGGATAGTTCAGTTTTGCTCTCATGTTTTTTAATATTCTATTCAGGAAATTTTGGTACTAGTGATAGTTAATCTATTCTGCTGTTCCATTTTAATATTTAAATTCTACATGACTGACTAATACCATACAAATTATATTTAAATATGCTTGACCTTGAAAATGCATGTGTATTAGTTGTGATGACTTTGCATTTAGTCAGCTGTACCTGTATCACTTTTTGTTGTTGTTGTTGCTTAACACCATAAACAAAAGCCACACATGCTATTTTGGACTCAGTGTGAAATTTAATATTTTTCAAGTTATGATGTTGTAAATTCTAAACAGATTCTTTTAAGGATGGAAATTTACATGAACCAATCAACTTTCTACTAAAAAAATGTAGAGATTATATATCATTATTTTTACTTATGGCTCTCCTTAATACACTTTATCTTTTCTTTATTCTTTTCCCTTCTAAGCACTCATCAATTTCTCCTTTCCTCCTGTGACCCCCATTCACTGTCAGCACAGCAGCTTCTACAATGTGTCTATCATGGAGGATGTGCGATGATGACTAACTGTATTAGAGCTGGCTGGTGGCATCAAGAAGCAAACCTCACTACTTACCTAAAGCTCCACTAATAGAAAAAAAAAAATATATATATAGGACTAATCACAAATTAAGAGCATTTGTTTTTCCAAAGTAGCAAATATCCCTGTGATAGTGTGTGTCTGTGATTTTAAAGTGCTATTGACTTAAGAATGTCAAAATTAATGTTCTGGGTTTGTTGTTGTTGTTGTTGCTTGCTTGATTATTTTGTTTTTTAAGCATTAGGAATTGCATTCAGCTTTTAAGATCCTGCTAATAACTTTCCCTCATAACTGGTTTGTCCCAAGAAGGCTCAATAAGAAGACAAAGAAGCAGCACTAAGGATGGGAATACATACGAGACCAGACCAACTTAAGTGAAACTGTCAACCCCCCAGGGAGGCATTAATAGTTTATTGAGTATGGAAAATTCATAGCACAGTAAAGGAAGAGGCTAATAACCTTTAACATTAAGAAAAATAACTATTATTGTGACCAGTGTAGCATGAAGCGCAAACAGAATACTTTCTGGGCAACAAAAAATAACGTGTCGCCCACCAGAGCAATTAATAAAATGAAAGCACAGTTTCTTGCAGATGGATATGTAGGGGAATAATGGCACGGGGCTGTGCTGAGCTGTCATGCATCAGATACTACATCTGTTATGGAAATCAGGGGACGTGGGGGCCTTTTGTTCATGTGAGAGCCCTCCCAACAGGGATTTGGCTGGAGTAGATTTTCTTGTTATTAAACATGATTTCTAGCTAGTCGAGAGCAGATGCTTTTGCAGCAGTTGGAACTAATAACCAACCTTCAAGTGCATGCCACCCCTAAAGAGGCTGGTACTGTAGGAGAGACCAATTTCAGCTCAAAGATAATGTGTTCCGTTCAGTATCTACTTTGCACATGAATGACACTGGTATCAGATGAGTCTCCTGCCCTAGGGTTTGCTGGAGACAATAAAACAATGACTGCCCCTAAAGATCAGAGCTTTTCAGGTGTACTTTCGAAGGACAATTCAAAATCAAGATGGCAATGTGATGGACATTAGTTGGAAATCAGGGAATGGAAAAGAAGAGGAATATTTGCAAATTTTGATTATATCTGGCAGATAGCCTCACCTGTTCCCCGGCTAGGCTTTCACATCTGGGCTGTGACTTCTGTTGAATAAAAGGTCACTACCCCCGAATCACTAAAAAAAGCACCTCTTGTTTTTATTTCACTCCAAATGCAACACATTAACTTAAGAATAATAACAAATCGAATCAAGTGTTTGTTTTATTCCAACTATTATGTAGATAGATGTTTCTAAATACCTTATAGGTACTTTGGTCAATCTTTGCAGTTATAAATAAAATTTGAATTAAAGAAAAGTTTTTGTTTAAAACTCAAATTCAGTATCTGAAAAATACAAAACTAGGAACAGCAAATAAGTATATATATATATTTTTTTACATTTGGTAGGTATTTTTATTTATTGTTTTACTATAGCCAGAAATAGATACAAGTATAGATATAGATAGTGCTTTTATCATTCATGTCAGATTCTTTCTTATTGCAAGAAGTACAATGCAGCTAGAATTTACCTCCCTAGGAAAGAGATGAAAATTCTGGGGTGCAGCCTATGTCAACTACAACACAACTTGAAATGGAAGCATATCAGGCGTTTCTAAACAAGAAAATAATCATTTTATTTTGTTTTTGTAATTTTGCCTGAATTGTAAAGGCTGCATTTTGAACTTGTTTACTTAACCCTTGGTTATAGCTTGAAACACTATTTCTAAGTATATGAATTTTTACTTCCTCTCCCAAACTTCTCACCTATGATTCTATGTGGCCTGCCTCAACCTGTTGAGTTCCCAACAGCCCCACATGGTTCCTTCTTTGAATCAGATTCAAATCTATATGTAACTAATAAATCACCTACAGGCTGTGATGAGAGCATTTTCAGGTAGATTGAATAAAATTGAAAGATTTGGTTTAACTGATTAAATCTGCCCTTGAGAAATTTGCCTGCCCATTCATAGATAAGCCCTCCCAATTAATGCTTTTCAATATTTCTATATAAATGTGTACTGCATACACCAATAATGTAACAACAACAATAATTTACAGTAGTAAGTGGCTTTCAGTTTATCACGTGCTTTCCTATGTTTGATGGTATTCTATGTGATCCTCACTATTATTTGGAGAAGGTAGCAGATGAACATTATTATTACCCTCATTTTACAAATAGAGAAACTAAGTGTGAAGTAGGTTAAGTAGTTCCCTGGATCCCACACAGTTCAAAAGTGGTGAAGTTGGCCCTGATTCCTAGGACTTCTGATGCAGTAAGAAAAGGTCCATTTAAAAGAAACATTTCTGATTGTTCTATGCCACATTATTTTAATAGTGCACTTGTTTTCTTTTTTCTCCCCCTGAGATCATAGTTAGAATTCTTGTTAAAAAAAAAAAATCCAGGACAAATATGGTACAAGAGCACATTTGAAGCTATCACTTTCTTTCCATTCCTGCTAAAATTTGTAGGTTGTTTCGCAGGTATTAGGAATACTTGATATAAGAAAGCTTTTAAAAATGAGATATAAACCTGGATAACCCAGACATTGTGATCTATAAAACTGTGGTGAATATGTATCTTTTGTTATGATTTTTCCAAACAGGATTGTTAACCTTAATGTCCTGGCCAGTTTCCAGATAAAGGATTACAATTTGCCTTGCTAAAAACGTTCCCTGCTGCTTTAATTAGATATGGTATTTCCCCCTCCCTCTCCACACAGTCTGTAGCATGCTCTGCTCTGTCAACCAGCTGCTATCACTCACTCTAGGATAAAATGATTCTTCTAGTATCAAGAGACAAAGCAATAGCCACAAAACTGGATTTTGAAACAATATATAAACTTAAATGACTGATGGTTAATATTTTTAAAATCAAATCATAGAATGAGAAAGAAACTTTGAAGACTATCCCTGTAACTGGGTCAAAGAGAGACCATATTTCCAGGAAACCAGAACACCGAATTAATTTAACCAACTCTGCTTTTAAAGATCCTCCTAATTCTGGCAAAAAAAAAAAGTCAAACCAATTGCTTTCTGTGTGTCTACTTAGTTGTTTGGTTATTGTATATGGATTGCAGAAAGGTCAGCCTATTATTTATTACCATGATGGTAAATAATTTTAAACCCTCTACTAACATCTTCAATTTGATAAGGAAGCATTCATTTGGTTAAGTGAAAACTAGTTAAGCCAAGAACCAAGCAAGTAATGGGAAAAAAAATTTTTTTTAATGAAAAAAAAAAGGAATATTCCATCCCTTGGAAGTGGATTTGTGAAGAAAAATGAAATATTCATAATGTGTTACTGTAAGACCTTTTTCATGGGATTATGTGGGAAAGGCTATATCCCATATGGTGTTTCCAGACTGCAGCCCAGAGAGCTGCCATAAGGTGAGAGCTGGCTTGACAGAGGCGCTGTCCATCTGCATTCGGAGGGGCTGCTGCTGCCGACAGAGCAAATTTCTGGACATGGCACAAAAGCTGGACGTTCCTCCTCCAGCCCACACAATGACAGTCCTTTGCTTTGCGATGGAGATGGCCGTGTCTGCCTCGGCCTCTCAGATACTGTAAATGATTGCCTTCCTGCAACAAAGATCACTCCCATTTCAAATAGCTTTCTCTATGCACACATATCCATGGATCCCTTCTACTTGTCATGCCGCTGAATCTCACAATGTACACACTTCTCACCCTTTTTCTGTTTCTCTAGACCCATGTTGTCCCTTTCCCTCTTAATGGCCCACAAAACTGGAATTTGAAAGTGGCAGGTACCATTCTTCAGGTTCTTAATACACTCATTTAAAAATTCTGAAGTCTGAGCATTTGCTTCATTTCACACAGGTGGGTGAGGACTGCACAGGGTGGTCACCGGGCCGGGGGCCTCCCTCATGGGACATATGACCCCTCGAGCTAGGGGCCAAACCTGGGCCTCCCAAATGAGAAGCTCTCTCTGACAAGAACCAAACTGGGGGCCTCCTGCATGGGAAGCACACACAGTTCAGCATATGGGTCCACATGGGCCAGGCCTGGGATTTGATCCTTAGACCTCAGGGCTGCAAAGCAAGAGCTCCCAGCATCTCCTTATTTTATTTTTACTTTTTATTTTATTTTATTTCTTTTATTGCTTTGACAGAGAAACAGACAGAGACAGAGACAAACGGAGGAAAGGGGGAGCCATTGAACATTTCTTGACCTAGTTTAGCTTGTATAAAATAAGGTAGTTAAACTATAACTATCTACCGTAGTCAGGAGTCTAGATTGGGCTTGTGTTAGCAGCAGATTCATTCCTCAAGTGAATTCAACTGTAGACTACACTAACAGAGCAGATAAAAGTGGAGAAGCTTGCATGGAAAAATATAAGTGCACTGACGTTTTGTTGAAATCACAGGAGAGACTTCTCCAAACACATTTGGAAGCTAGTGGAC
Source organism: Craseonycteris thonglongyai (assembly GCA_004027555.1). Taxonomy (NCBI): domain Eukaryota; kingdom Metazoa; phylum Chordata; class Mammalia; order Chiroptera; family Craseonycteridae; genus Craseonycteris; species Craseonycteris thonglongyai. Next base: position 35,460 of record PVKE010010279.1, on the reverse strand, counting down.
AAAATTTTCTCTTTCTTTCTATTATCGAAATGTGAATCTTTGGTTTACTAGAGATACATTAAATTCTAGACAAAAGGAAAATAAAATAATATTTTTCCTCAAAATAAACTTTTTCCACCTCTTCAAGATTAACAACCACTTATTAAGTGTCCATTGTATGCTAAAAATTGTTCTTGACTTCAAGGAACTAATAATATTTTGTAAAGATGAGATTTTTGTATAAAGTAAAAAACTATAATTATAAGCCAACTAATAAGAATAATATATCAATTCTACAAATAATATTGTGTTACATAAGTAATATGCTTTATCTGGTAACAAATGAGGTTAATTTTATGTTCCAAATGACATTGACTCAGATTCTGAATAGCCTCTAGTTATTTTGGGGATTCCCCAGTGGTTAGTTCAGCTGTTCTTACAAAAATTTGTCTGTGAGAGTCCGTGTTCTCCTGCAACCATTAACTAGCTGCTATGATTTTTCTCCATGACTAGGGTCCCTTTGCTAAAGTCACTGTTCTCCCAAGTGTCCAGTAGGGCCTATTTATTATCCTGCTGCTGATTCTCTTCAGAGGAAAAAGCCACTATTCCTGTTCTAAAGTTCCTCCTCTGTGAACCAAAGCAATCCCAGTTGCTGTAGAAATGGGGACCAAGTCCTCTTCCTAGTAACATTCTGTATCTGTTTAGTTAATTTTCAGTGCATCACTGTATATTTTCAGAGTTCTAAAATGATCATTAAAAGCTGCCACTCAGATTCTCTACTATTGATCTTCTGATAGAAACTCTCAGTGACACTGCTGAGCTCAGCTATCAGTACCTTCACCGTGAATTTCAGTAAATAATGCTCTCATAGTTTACACCAAACAACAGATAGGCACCTAAGTTACTTGTGGAATTAGATACATTTTAAAGATTTTCTTAAACAAAGTGTATCACTGAAGATAAACTGGGGAAAATGCAGGAATAACAAACAACCCCTATATTTTAATGGTTTACAAATTAAAGATTAAGTTCTTGCTGATGTTATCTATTCATCATGAGTTAGCTATACGCAAATCACAAATTAATGGGATCTGGCTCACTGAGGAAAGGTGATTTGTTGATTTACGGGGCTCTTCTCTACATCATTCTCTAGCACCAGACTGAGGTTGCAACTACTATTAGGTAAATTGCTGGTTGCTAAGATTAAAAAAAAAATTTTGAAAATCACATATTGACTCAGTGTTTAAAACCAAGAGTGTCACATGTCACTTAATTGCACAATTTATTGGCCAAAATAAATCACATGCTCACACAGAGCACAGAAGTGCAATCCCATCATATGTCCAGAAGGTAAAGAGCTGTAGATATAAAACTAAAGATTACCACACCCACAACAACCATCCACAAAAATACATTAAAGTCTCTACCGCTAAAGATAAAAAACTGTTTGCAATTTTAAAGGTCATATTCTCTGCCTACTTCCATCTCTCAATATTTCAAAATATCTCAAGAATTAGCATTATCCAGCAACTCGACATAGCTATTTAAACCATCAAAAGAAAGGAGTGGTCATTAGCACTGGGGAAGTTAAGGAAGGTAACAGGATAGAAACAGAATATGAGTTGGGGCTTGAATGAAATTAGTTAGATTTTAAAAAGGAGGTGAGGGAGATTTGGTAGACTGGCATACCTGGAAACACAAAGGCAGGAGTGGGCAGAAAGTGTGTGGGGAGCAGTGAAGAGAGCAATTTGCTTCACAAGACGCTTTGTAGCACAGTAATCAGTGCTATAAGGTCGAAGTGCTAGTTTGGAAACAGATTGCAGAAAGCCAAGGAAAAGAACTTGGTCTTTGTTTTACGGAAAATAGGGTCCATAAAAAGTTTTTAAGACAGAATGATGATTGCAATATAAGAAAATAAATCTGTTCATGGAGAATTTGATGGATTGGAAGAGAAAAGACTGATAGAGAGAAATTAGTTCACTATTGCCACTGTGAAGGCCTAGAAAAGGATGGTCAGAAATGGTGGGGCAAACAACTGGGGAAAACTTGACAGAGAAAGATTTTAATATGATTGGCTGATTGAAGGGAAAGAGAAAGGGAGAGTAACCAGGTCTATGCCTACCGTACTTATTCTTCTAGTTAACATTGCCAGAGTTAACAGCAGTTGCTCAGTAGACTCTGTGTGTTTGTCTATGTGAGAGATATTGTGTGTGTGTGCGTGAGAGAGAGAGAGAGAGAGAGAGAGAGAGAGAGAGGTGGATACTCCTATAAAACTCGCTTTTTCACCTAGCTGTGTAAATTGACTTGGCTCTAGATACTATTAAGAGGGATTCAGTGTCCAATAAATAGGTCAGTGTTATAATGTTGTGTGCCTGCTATTACCTGTTAAATACTATATGCTAAACTAGTAGAACCATTTTGTGATTTCAGTGTTTTATTCTTAACAATTATTCTCTTGAAATTCTCAATTCAAATTGCCCCAAAACATTAACGAGATCTGGCTCTCAGTTATTTAGCAACAACACTCTCTCTCTTTACTCCACACAGCCCCTTGATCAGCATACCCTTTCAGAATCAGGCTCTAACCTTTAAATTTTACCATGTTTTGCCTGCTAACATATTTCCAGAAACACAATATTAATACTTGCAGATGCTTTCTTTCAGCTTATTCAAGAGGTTTTGCTTATGGCATTTTCCCAGTTAAGTCCGAGCATCCCCACAGCCAGCTGTAATTTCTCCAAGTAAACTCTACTTTCTGTACTTTATCCTCTGTGGCTGGCAACTTTGGGCTATAAGGGTATGACTGTTTTAATAGGAATCAAAAATAATGTGGGTTTTGTTTGTTTTTTTCTGATTTCTCCTCCTTTTCTTCAAAAGCTGCCCAACAGTCTATGTAGCCAACTGTAAAATGTAATTCAAGATATCTGCATTTCATACCCAAGGACTTTAACTATTTCACAATAGAGGTGGACAGAGTCACAGATTACTTAAAATGTCTTTATTTGTAATGTTTTTTAAAATCCACTGTTGTGTCTAAGCCAATTTGTAAAAAAAGTCAATAACTTTTTAGAAAAACAGTGTTTTAAAAACAATCTCACTATTTTTTGCGTAAGAACAAATCATTTAATATACATCTGTTGCTGAAAGTCGATACCAATTAGTTTTAACCGTAATCTGAACTGCAAGATATGGGTGATGGGATCAGACTGATGTAAGGATGCTCTGATTATAAACAGCACGGAGGGTAAACACATGATTTCCAGAGTTTGGAGTTACATTTGGCCCAGATCTTGTGACTACAATTCTCATCTCCACTCTTGGGCTCTCTTGCTTATAAGATGTCAGAGCATCATAGAACTTTCATAAAACAGTGCAGTGCAGCCATAATAATAGATACAGAGATCATTGGAATAGAAAATAGATTCCAAAAAGACATTTACGGCTATGACAGAATGTGGTACATGATAATGGTAAGGAAAAGATGAATTATTCAATAAATAGGGTTGTGAAAACAAAATATTTTGGGAGAAAAATTGTGATCTCACTTCAAATAATATATATATAAATATTTTTTGGATGAACTAAATGTCAAATGTAAAACCAAAACTGTAATAGAAATAATGTAAAATTATTAAAATATAATTGTACTTTCATCTATAGTTTTTACAATATTAACCAAGTATTAAAAATAAGGTTTATCTGTGTGTGCTAATATGGAAAGATATCTACATTAAGTAAAAACTAATTAGCTGATGATATAAATATAAATATATATAGACATACTTTCTTATATGAACACACATGCATATAGGCATGTGCTTGTGTGTGTGTGCATGCACACACACACACACAAGCGAGGAGAAAGATAAGAAAGGATATAACCTTCACTGCTAACAGAGATTGGTAAGGAAAGAGTTTGTGGATGACTGGGGATATTACCTCTTTTTTATCTATAGTTTATTGCCTATTCTATATTATTTGTTTTTTTAATTAAGCAAAAATTTTAAATATTTTGAAATAAAAGAATACTTATGCTAGCCCTCTGAGTAAAAATATAATATTTGATTTTTTGTTGTTGTTGTGAGATAAGAGAAGAACATCATCAAATATTTCCAATAGTCCTTCCTATATCATTGTGTAAGCTATCATTTCTCCCCTGGATTGAGGCAATGTCCTCCTAATTCATTGAGATTAAGTGCTCCAGCACCTGTCCTCTGCTGTGTCACCTAGAATGCCCCTTTCTTCACAGGTTCGCCTATCTAAATTGCTATGCTGTTTTAGGGCAAGCACCTTGGGATTCTTCCTAATATCACATAGCACAATTTACGTGTAAGATTTTTACATTTCTTTATTGACTACCTGCCCCATTATTCTGTTAGCATCATGAGAACAGGAACCAGATCTGTTTTGTTCCATATGGAAGCCCCATCTTCTAGCACAGTGTCTGAACTGAAATACAGAAATGGATAATAAGTAAGTATTGAATGAATGAATGAGTTGCATGAATAAGAGTATTGCATAAATAAATACAGATAAAATGAATGAATAAATAAATTATTGAAGACAGAAAGCATCAATTATAAAGCATATCCACTAAGGTAGAAATAAAAACCGTAAATATTATTTACACATAACCAGAAGGGGATTTAAACACAGGTACCCAGAGAAGAAGTGGGCAATGAATGAAGGCTATTTTCTTCTTTTCTTAGCCTTTCTGAATGAGAAGCATGCCTGGAAGTGCTAACTAATGAAGGTCAGATTTGTTATTTACAAAGCTGCCTGCATTTTCAAGTTGTATTTCAGGTCAGGACTGGCAAGATAACAGAATACCCAGGAGACTTCTTTGATTCTGTAAATAAATGTTCCAAAAGAAACATTTTGGTGAAAGACACAGCTCTCAGACCCTGGAAGGAACTATTGCAGGGGTGGCCTGAGGGAGGGAGAAAATCAATAGCTTTAGCAGTGAATGAAACCAGGCTCTTTATAGCTAATCTTGGCAAAGAGGGAGCCCTCTGGGGCATTGATATTGGCACATTCTCCATCAATTTCCTCTGCTCTGCTTGATAGTAGATACCAGCAGAGCATGGGGAGTCTGTGGCATTAGCCAAGCCAGGGAGGGGTAAGCAGAAAAGCTCAGCTGGCTTACAGAGATGATTTCCCCCTGATTAGTTCCCTCCACTCAGCCACTGGAAGCCCAAGGGGCACCCCCAGGCCAGAGCCTGACCCTGAGAACATTTATTATATTCCTGAATCAAAAATTAGACCACAAGTCATGAGCTTTTTCTTCATCAGCCATTGCTTTCTAGCCGCATAATGGAAAGGAAATTAAAAATTAAAAAAAAAATAAGACCCTACTATGAAGCTATATCTCCCAAACCATGACAAGAACTAAGCCTAGTCCTTCTCAATCCAGTGGGTTAATGGTAGACAAAGGTTTTAAACCTTAGCTTTTTCCTTACCACAATGGTCTGTACTCATTACCAGACAAAGAAAATGGTTTCCCTTGACAGAATCCATTAATCAAAATCAATAGCCATAAAAGCAAGTTTTTTTCTGTTTGTTTGTTTGGGGATTTTGTTTTTGATTTTGAGTTAAGAGAGGAGAAACCATCTGGAAAGAGAAATGACCCCTCAGAAAGGGAACACTCTCAGCCTAGTATCCAAACTAAATTATTTCTTTACCAGGAAAACAAGGCTTTTTTTCAACCAATGATATTATTTAACCCTTTAGCATCTAGTATAGTCTTACTGTATACAGATTTCTGTTTTGTTTTAAATATAGGCAATTAACTCAGATTCCAGGTTCTCTGTTCTACCTTCAAATATGACATCATTCTAAAAATCACACAGCTGAGACTGGCTGATCTGACCCATCTCTTCTTGATCCATCTGTTAGAAACAAAAAATATCAATGACCATGTCTCTCTCATCACTCTGTAATAACAACTTTGCCCCAATTTTGCATGTAATGTGCATGACATTTATTGGTTTACTTATGGATTCTAGAATTTATTTAGTATAAGCTAGAGGCAATCTACAATTATAGAAAATTAAGGGAAGTTTAAATATAGGTTTGAGGTATTTAAAGGTAACTTAGGATGAAAGGAAATAAGACTACTAAGTTGATATGAGAAGGAGAATGCTCTATTTTTTTATAGCATTTAATAAGAGATATAAAACCTAACTATATATCAGCATTCCCCATTTTGCTGTCTATAGAACAATTACCATTCATGCAACTTGAGCATAGTTCTAGCTTTTTGGTTCTTCTTATTTTTGGCAGTCACTGGGAGAGGACTAAGGGAAACTTGGAGGAAAGTGACCTGGTCTCACTTCCAGAATGGTGGACAGCTGCCTCACCAAAGCTGAGAACCCATGAGCTGCAGTCCTGCCTGTGATCCCCACTGATGGAAAGAAAAGCTGAGCTCCACCCGGTTTATGGAAAGAAAATGCAAAGATTGTTCAATAACTTCAGTCATTACTCATTCTCTCAGGATTGTATATAGCAGCATTTCTTAAATGCCAAGTATAACCTCTCCTGGCCTGACAAGAAGGCAGGATAGTGCCCTCCTGAAACTGCTTGGGAATCAAGCAGGTTTGAGTTCAAATACCAAGTTCATAGCATAAGAGCTACGTAACTCTACACCAGGTATTTCTATTTTTTAAGCCTTAGTTTCCCCATCTAAAATCTAACTTAAAGGGTTAAAATAACATATGTAAATCACTTGGTACATAGTAGATGTTCAATTATTGCTATTTTTAATATATTTAAATGTTATTATATTGAAAATATCATGGAAAATAAAATCTTAATACACATTTTCTAATAATAAATAGTCAAAAAATTTATTTTGTGAGTGTATTTGATCAGATGACCACATTGGCCAAACTAGACAATAAATCATCAATACATTTTTCTAAGGCAGCTGTGGTTGATTGGTAATGACTGATGTAAATAATATTTTTCTAATAAAATATTTTTGTGACTTTCTATGTTACAGAATTTAGAGAGATTACTGTTCATTCATGTGCTGAAATTGGCAGGACTTGCACCATAAGAAAAAACCTAGTCTTACCTGCAGGCTCTCTTGTCCATATCCCTGTGAGGAGGTGGATGGCCATCCACCCAGATACCTTCTGACTCTCCTTTATTTATTCACAAATGCTTGCATGCAGTAAATATTTGTACTTTCCTCAGAGAAAAATCCTCAAATTGCCTGATCTACAAGTAGTATAAGAAGTTTGTTTGAGAGAAGTGATTAAGGGTAGTCATCTTATTCTTGTTTCAAATATTAGTATTTATTTTTTCTTTATTACATGGTAAGAACATATTTGTTGAAGGAAACAGTAAAAATTCATATTTTCAAAATTGATTTGGGAAAACCAGAATGGCTCAGTGGTTTAAGCACTCACTTTGCAACCCCAGGGACCAAGAATCGAATCCTAACCCCAGCCCGTGTGGACCCATATGCTAAACTGGGGTGTGCTTCCCCTGCAAGAGGCTCCCAGTTTGGGCCTTGCCCCCTGATTTGACCCCTGGCCTGAGGGGTCTGTGACTCCCATGAGGGAGGCCCCCAGCCCAGTTCCTGCCCTGTGTGGAATGAAACCATGTCAAAAACAGATGACATACAACTATGGATGCTGCTCTGGGAGCCCTTCTCTCTAGCTCTCTCTGTCTCTATCAAAAACAATAAAATAAATCTCTTTAAAAAATTATTCAATCCTACTATCCAAATATAACTGCTACGTATAATGATTAATCATAATTATAGACTTCAGACTATGTATACAAGGATTGTTGGAAAAGTATCCAGCCATGTTACCATTCTTGTTATATTGATAATGGCTGGATTTTTTCTTGTCAGCCCTCATATATACATACAAGTATTGGTGTTTTCAAAGATACTATATAGTTTGAAAACTTTAATTTTTCTTTAAAAAATGAATTATTAGGATTCCTTTAGTCACAAATAACAGAACATCCAATGCCATATGGCTTATAAAAGGGAATTAATTGACTCTTATAAGTGAAAATTTGATAGATGAGACATGGGTTAGCGAATTATTTAGCACTTTAGACAACTCTGTGAGTCACACCTTGTGAAAGTAAAAACAAATGTTTACTATGTAACATCCAGTAAATATTTTTTACATGTGATTTAAAATAGGTAATATTACATATCAACAAATACGCTTTTATAGCATTACCAGGGAAGATATTCCACTTTTTACATATTTTATGATTTATTTATTTAACCAATTTCTTATTGTTGAATGTGTATATGTGTGTGTGTGTGTTACATGCCATTGAGTTGGGTTCAACTCCTGGCTACCCTATGTATATATGACGTCCACAATGTCCTGTTCTCAACAGCCCTGCTCAGCTTCTGTAGACTTGTACCTATGGCTTCCTTTATGGAGTCAATCCATCTCATATTCGGTCTTCCTCTTTTCCTGCTGCCTTCTATTTTTTCCAGCATTATTGTCTTTTCCAAAGAATACTGCTTTCTCATGGTGTGCCCAAAGTAGGACAACTTCAGTTTCATCATTTTTGTCTCATGGGAATTTTCAGAGTTAATTTGCTCTAGGACCCACTTGTTAGTCTTTTTGGTGGTCCAGGGCATCCATCACCACTTTTGACCTGGGGTGGTAACTCATTCGCATTATTGCTAGTTCTAGCAGCTTTATCAACCTTTGTTGGTTTGCCTTAAGTTTACACAGACCATCACACATATTTCTTTCATTAATCCTCAATTATTCCACTTGATTATCTATTTCCTATAAGAATGTTTCACCATTTACTGATATAATCATTATTTTCCTTTAATTTTTATCATATTTCTGTTCTTTTCTGTGAAAGTTTTTGTTTTGTCTGTGGATAATAGCTTTGATGCCTTCAACTGAGGTATTAATTCTATATATAGTAATATAAATTCTAACGTATATTAATATTTATTATATATATATTTACCTTGCTTACTTATCCAGTTTCTTTTTCACTCTACTTTGATGTCTTTTTATTTCAAATTGTTTTCTTTTAATAATTGTCAGTTTCTGCTTTGTAGAAGACATGTTTTTCCTTGCTAATTTGTTAGGTTGCCAGAGGTTTTCTGCTACTTTTCTCTTAAGGTACAATCATTTTCAGAGACAAGATCTTATTTTGAATCTTCTTGTTACTATTCCTTTCTTTTTTCCAACAGATTTTTTCTTTTCTCCACAGGTTCCAGTTTTCTTTCTACATCTATCCTGGACTGAGTTGAAAGTTGTGCGGTCATACTGTAATTGGTCTGTTGCTCACTTCTCTTTCTTCTCATTTAGTCCCTGAGTTACAGCTCTTCGCATATACACAGAAAGATGCTGACAATGAGAATGATCCACCCTGCAATAGCATCCCTGGATGGATAGCCATGGCTGCCTGGTTTTCTACTATTACACGCTAACTCTTTAGTGATAGAGATGTATTAGCAGAATTGTGAATATTTGCCTACTTTTTTCAAGACCCTTTCTCATGAAACAAAACCATGATATACCAAGAAGTAGTATGCAATAATGATTACGAGTATAGGCGTGCTAGGTTTAATTGTTAACACCACCATTTACTAGCTTTATACAAGTCACTTTAATTTCTCAGTATCTCTGTTTCCTTCAACTGAAAAATAGGAAAAGTAGTAGTAGTTGTACTCATAGGTTTGTTGTGAGATTAAATGATTATAACAAATAGTCTTAGAACAATTCTAGTCATAGAGCAAAGACCATCCATTAATGATTATTTGTCATTATTGCTATGAGTTGCAGCCTGAGGAAGTTTCCTTCAGTCTTACTTCTTTATTATTAATGTCAGTTATCTAAGATCTTGGTAGTGAGCCAGTTGTCAGTTATGGTTTCTGATGTTGTAAGTTTTCAGTTTCTCCTTTGTCTTCCCAAACACTTTATGAAAAAGGTATTAAGACATTCGGAAAGGAACTTCAGACTTTCTGGGGTTAAGCTGGTCCATCAATAAGCTATGTATTCAAGCCACAGCTTCTGGACATTCTGCGTAACTGCTTTTACTAAAATGGGTTTTGGAGTAATTTGCTAGAGTTTTTAGGTTGAAGTTGAAAAACCTAATTTATAAGTCAATTAGTAAACATTGCAATTTGGAGATGTTTTATATATAAAAAAAATCAGGTAGGATGCATATACTGAATTACTGGGGGAATAAATTTTTTAAAAGTCTCAGGTAGGACATATACACTGTGTTACTTGGGGAATAAATACTACCAACATGTGCTTCACAGAAACACACCTCTGGAAAATCTGGAACTAAACTTCAAATCCTACCTGGCTGCCTCCTCCTGTTTAATAATGCTTAAAATAAGCCCTAGGCTTTTTAGAGGAAATTATGAAGGCAAAGATTTATACTTGCTTTAGAAATACCTGAACAAGCAAGAATTGTTTTCCCTCTAATCTCCTTCAGTTTACACAAGTGTGTGTGGAATAACTGCAACAAAAGACAACAACAGATGAAAAATGGCCTCTAACTACAATTTTTGATATTATCCATATTGTTATCCATATTTTTATTCTGGATTTTCTAACATTATTTCTGGTCAATTGAAGTTCCAACAAAAAGACATTAATTACATTAAAAAAGTGAGAAGCAATTGAGAGCAACACTAAAATACAAAATAGTTCAATAAATAATAATTTGTTTACTATGGCATCTACATCAATGTTTGCATTTAACTTTTTGGATCCAACTTTTCAGTTTCTTGTTTTTCCTACATGTATAGATTTGTAATATAAATTGTGATTTGAATGACCTGGAACTATTAAAAATTAGGATAAAAGAAAGTGTTGAACTATTCAATTAATCTTTATTGCACCAAGCTAACGACTTGCACTATTAATACACTCATATTTTAAACAAGGTCAAAGGTCAACAATTTCAGTGAGCCAGAGAATTGATTAAACCTGAATTCCGAGGTCCAAAAAATGACAGGTGAATAAATTGTTTTACAGTGGCATTTTATTTAAGTTACACAATAATTATCTCAATTCTAAACAAGGCTAGCTTAGTATGCTACCAAAACAAATGGGTGCTAAAAGAAACTTACAAAGCAATAGTGTGGTTGTGCCAAATCTGGCAGACCTACCTCACATAATGAAGTAAAGATTTGGCCATTGTCTACTTGTAATTATTGTAATCTAATAGAGAGAGCCAAATTAAGAGACATTTTAATTAACCAGAAAGTTAACAAATCTTTGCTTGATTTTGTAGACGTAAGCTCAGGGCCATCTTTGAGCAGTGTTTTATTTTTAATGGTGTGCTTTAGTCCTTGAAAAGAATTAACCTCAGTAAGTGAATGTCAGTATAGATGTGTGTTTTCCCTCAAGTGAAAAATATAAATACTGTACTAAAATTGTGGAAAGAAGAGGACCACACATGTAAATGAAAGCAACTTCAGAGACTAAAATAAAACTAATTGTGTACTTAGAGTTCTTCTTGGCAACATGTGCTTTGATGAGAATGATGGGAGAGTTAGGCACTTTCATGTGTGAGAAGCTACAAGGATAATTATGTCTTCTGCAAAAAGGCATGCATAAGCTACACTACAAGTTTCGTCTCCAAATCAGTGGAAGGGCAGGTTTTATGTTCCGGAGTTTACCCATACAGGAAGCAATTGAGTTTCTGAAGATTAAAGCCTGTTGAAGGTCCTGGAAACTAGCCAAAAATATCACTGACAGGATGTGATGAATGATGAAAAAAAAAAATATATATATATATGTAAAGAATAGAAATATAATCACTGGGTTACTTGATTAATCTTTTATTAAAAAAATATTTTAAAATATGCTTTATATTAAACCTTGGGTATTCTAATATCTAGAAATAATGGTTTATTTTTCAGCAGCATTATTTATCTAATCTCTAGAGGGCAGTGTGAATCACTCAAAATGTAGTTATCTTTACAGTTATTTAAAAATAAAAGTAACAAATGTTAGGTATGATCTAGGATTGACTGCAGCATTTTGTGTAAAAGATGGAGTCCCATGTTGTCATTTATAATATTGTGTGTGTGTGCTCGCATGTGTGTGTGTTAGTAATGGTGTTGCATAACTTTTGTAAAAACAGAAATTCAAATCTTTCATATATCATAATTTTACTAAATTCTATTTCTTTGTAAATATAGTAAAAACTGAAAGTCCAACTTTTTATGTCATAAATTTATAAAATACTATTTCCTTGTAAATTTAGCAAATATAAAAATTCCAGGGGAAGCTGGGATGGTTCAGCAGGTTAAGCACGCACTTTGCAGCCCCAAGGAGCAAGGATCAAACCCTGTCCCTGTCCCTGTCCCTGTCCCATGCAAACCCATATGCTGAATTGGGTTGTGCTTCCCATGCAGGAGGCGCCCAGCCCAGTTCCTGGACCGCACAGCACCCATACACTTGGGTGGAGGACACCATGTCAAAAACTGATGGCATACAACTATGGAGACTGCTCTGGGCCCTCTCCTTTCCCTCTGTCTTTGTCTTTGTCAAAACCAATAAAATAAATCTTTAAAAAAATAAAATAAAAATTACAACTTTGTCATAATTTCACAAAATCCTACTTGTAAAATTCAAACTCAACAATTCAAAATACAAAATAAGTAAAGGTTATGATTTTCTGTCTTCTCATGTAACCGGTACCTTTAAATATCCTTTAAAATCCTAGAATTTGCTCTAATGAGGTATTCGGTCCTTTCTGCCTTCTTTCTGTTCCAAACTTTATCACTCATCTTTTCCTGTGAAAACAGCCCCAACTTTAGCTAATTTCTTAATTACTAGACTCTGCTAGGAAACTAAGAAACCAATTCAACCCAGCTCAAATAGATGGTTGTAATTTTTTATGTCATTTTTGCCGTGAGAAAAAGAAAAGCAGCCAGGACATCCAGGAACCATTATGACACTCAGAGGTAGGTCTTCGTGTTCTGTTAAATGTCAACAATTTCCACAGAACATCAATAAGAGACAAGGCCACTCTGGGATCACAGTAGATCGAGGCAAAAAAAAGACTACCCTGAACGACGGTTCTTTATTTAGTGATGCCAGCTATCCCTCTCTTCAGTGACCATCTATTCGTCCTCCTTTTCTGCTTAAAATTTATTAAGGTACTTAATCATAGAATTACCTCCATTTTCTGACAGCACTCAATCCAGAGTAAATTCCCTCTTCTTGAATCCTTCCCCAAATCACTTAATACAAGCTTCGATCCTACAATAAGTCATTTTAAATACCTTCTTGTTGAGATCCCTTATGCTACACCCCGGTGAGAAATAAATTCAACTTTGTTTGCTACATAGGTGTGTTCTTGTTGATCTTTTGTGTGGAGGACCAGAATACCAGGTAACAACAAAAGTTTAATAGCTTACAAAATTCTAACTAGTGACCAAAGGTAAGGATTTTCAAAAAATACTAGATGGGCAATACTGAGATTCTATTGGTGAGAAAAGCTTTCTTTCTCCCTTAAATAGAATAAAGCATTGTTGGAGTTCTTACATCCACTTGTATTTATTCAAAATAAAATCATACATTCTAACATTAAACAAATATTTATTAAGTGCATGCACTGGCTAGGCACTGTATTAGGATCAAAGAATAAGAATAATTAAAGTTCCTGCACCCATCAAAATAGAAGATTAGGCTAGACATTAGTTAGGTTATTATATAAGAACAAAGATTGAAGAGGATTTTTGCCTCATACATTTGGCCATATCCTCTGTCACCATGAAATTAAAAGTTCTCTAATCAGTACGCCAATGTTGTGCTTCTTATTCAACACATGGACAACAAATAGATCCATTTATATACTATAGTGTTAAAAAATCTAAGAGACATTATTTTCCCTTGCTACTGTAACTGACATCTTAGAATAAATATTAAACATTAAAGTAGGGATGCCAGGATAGCTCAGAAATTGAGCGCTTGCCTCCCAATCACAAGGTCCAGGAATCAAATCCCAGCCCCATCCTGTGCAAACCCATATACGGAACAGCAGCACAACTGGTAACCTCTGGGATGACTCAACAATGAAGGTTCTTACCTCCCATGCAGGAGGAACCTGATTCATTTCCTACCCTGTATGGCCCCATGTCCACCTGTGTGGAATGAAACCATGTCACAACAAACGATATACAACTATGAAGACGGCTCTGGGCCCTTCCCCTTCTCTCTCTCTCTCTCTCTCTCTCTCTCTCTCTCTCTCTCTCTCTCTCTCTCTCTCTCTTTCTTTCTTTCACTTTCTCTCAAAAGAAATCTTTAAAAATAATTAAACATTAAAATGACTCAAGATGCAATTTTTAAAATCTTCATCTGAGTTCATTGTTAACATAATCCTAGAGAAGGAGCATATCATGGAGTTGGTGTTATAGAATACTTTGTTTTTTATGTTTTATATTCCTAAAATAATTCATTTCTAGAGCAAATGCCTACAGAGAAAACTTTGTGGTTAGGATTTCTACATCTTCAAAGTTCATCTACATCATAATCTTGATAGAACTAGCAGTTTGGTAAGAGCTCAAAACTTCTTTCCTTCAAAGTTCTCAGGCACTTTAAATCTTAGAAACTGATTATCATCAATTTTCAAAATTGTTATCCACAGTCTCTTAGTATAGATACATAACTAGGTCTTCTAAAACTGGACACCTAGAAAATAAACCTGATCTAAAAAGTTTACTTTTTAAGGCAGATGATATATTTTGGTGAATCTCCTCAGCAACGGGAAGATTTTAAAAGATTGTGTTAGCACAAAGAATTCTCAGTCATCAAACACAAGAGTAGTACTACCAGTTTAATACAAAGAAGAAAACCTGAATTCATGCAAATATTATATCTGGGCTAATTTCACATTCTAGCTTTACAAAAAGATCTGGATATCTGAAAAGAAGAAAAAGGCAGGACTTTCTGCAATGGTATTTTATATTAATGTGTGAGCAAACATTGACACTGTGGAAGATTTGGTTTGATTCTATAACAAGCCCATATGGAACCATTCCCCTAATGGGTAAATATCAGCTAATGGTTTCCACCAAATCATGTTGCGCAAAACAGCAGAAGGAACAAGGAGGTAGGAAACAAAACAGCTGGCAAATCAACTCAGGGAAATTCTTCTGCATTATTGATTCAATCACTTCAAAAACCAGTATTTAGTAAACATATGTGAAAGATGCTGTGATCGGATACAAAGAAGAAATGACACAGTCCTACTTAACAGGAAATGCCAAGCAACACTCTAGGCTTGAATTTTAGTAAAGATTTTAATAATTTTAATAACAATTTAAATCCCTTGCAAGTTTCTGCCTAAACTGCTTATATTCCTGAGAGAGGTATGTTTTTGCTTCCGTATGCTACTCTTTACTTTGGTCATTATGAGGGGATAAGGCTGGCCATTTTCAGAATTCCCTTTCATCTCTAAAATTACTATACTATACTATTCTATTCTATACTATACTATACTTTGACTATTATAATTCATGTAGAGCAGGGGTCTCCAAACTTTTCAGCCCGCGGGCTGCATTAACTATCAAACAGCAGTTTGGGGGCCGACTACACACTCGAGGTCCAAATAAAAAAGAATCAAAACATAGATGTTGTTTTTAATTATTTATTTAATATTATTTTATTCAGATAAAAAGGTCTCAACGGGCCGGATGAGAGGGCCTCGCAGGCCGAATGCGGCCCTCGGGCCGTAGTTTGGAGACCCCTGATTTAGAGCATAAGTAAGTCTATTTTTACTTCTATCCAAGTGTACTTCATTGCTAAAATATACTTTTTATAAAGGGCCATTTTTACAGTGTATAAGGTGTTTTTTGGTTTTTTTTACTATTTATCTAAAAAAGACATATTAGATAATCATTATACACTAGATACTATGTTAGGCACTCAGATATAATACCTAGCTTCTTGGATTTTACAATTTAATAGAATTTTTCACTTTTTTTCTTTTTTCCAGTTTTATTGAGATAATTGACATATAGCACTATATTAAGTTTAAGCTGTAGAACATAATAATTTGACTTACATATATTTTAAAGTGATTACCATAATAATAAGTTTTGTTAATATTAATTCCCATCCCCCCCCCCCCCCCCCCCCCCCCCCCCCCCCCCCCCCCCCACACACACACACAAAGGCTATCTGGAAAAAATCTAGCCATTGTCACTATAATAAAAATGGTTCTATGGCTGGATACTTTTTCAGACAGCCTTCATATATATTTTGCATTGCCATGATTTTATTATTAGTGTTCTAAATGGAACTCAAAAGTAACATGATTTATTTCAATCACTGTAAAAATACTTTGCCTGTCTAAAATAGTCTCTCTCTTATATGTAATATATAAGAAATATAATTCAAAGAAATTTTCCTATAAGTACATTTTTGCATAGCATGCGTTTAAAAAGGATGCCTTTCTTGGTATAAAATTCTGGTTATAGACCAATATGATTAGTTAGCATTAACACTATGGTTGTAATATATTTTAAATTGCAGGGTGTGTACACTGTGTCTTTCACACCTCCTGGCAGCCAGGTGTGAGGAAGGCTTGGTGAACACTGAACCATGTCCTGTGCCTTAAGCAGGAAGTACCTGAAAGTTCTGCCCCCCATTCTGTGTTCATGATTGCATAAAAAAAGAGAAAGAAAGAAAAAGAAAGGGAAGAAAGAAAGGAAGGGAGGGAGGGAGGGAAGGACGGAGGGAAAAAAATGCCATTTTTCCTTGTGATGAGAACTCTTAGGATGTATTCTTTTAACAAATTTAGTGGTCTAGATTTACAGCCATACATACACATGACAAAGTTTGGAAAGTACACAAAGGTATTCAGATTTACAGAACTATGTTCTTAAGAACCTAATTCCATTCTTCTTTCTAAAGAATTTCAGATTTCTTTAGTTTTGTAAAAAGGAGCTCATGTTCTATATTTAGCCTCAGCAGTATGTTAAGACGTGACTATGAGAATGTTAGGAGAAGTAAAACTATGGAGGGTGAAACACAGTAACTCAAGCAGTTACATCAGGTTAAAAGAACAAGAACCACAAAAGAGGAAAAAAAAAAAAAAACCCAAGGAGGATGAAAAATTATAGATAAGTTAGCCAGAAAAAAAAAAAGTCACTACTGTGTAATTATCTGTTCCTTAAAAATGTGGTCCCTGTGGTTATGGATAGACTTGTTTGAGGCAAGTTTGTCTGCAGGGTTGGAGGGTGTTTATGGCAGGGATGGGAGGACAAAGGAAGAGAAATTTTGTTGGGGAGCAAACAGAAAAAACTGTGCTATGATCTTCCAGCTACTGAACATTCCCAAATGTCTCCTTGATTAGCTTGTTGGCAGATACAAAAGTTATATGAATTTCTGAAGAAACATACCAAAAACGTGCTAATATTTTCCCATGAGGACAATGAGAGAATTTTCTTAGCCAAGGATATGCTATCACATTAAGCATGTGCCATACTATGTCCCTTAATCTTTATTCATGCATATATTCATTCATTTGTTCATTCATTCAATTGCTTATATATTAATCTATTAATACATTTATTGGACATCAACTGGGTACCAGGCACTGGGCTAGGTACCAGGGACATGTACTAATCAAAGAATTACAGATATAAATATGAGATTACAACTGTGATAAGTGCTAAGAAGGTATGGTATACAGTTCTATGAGAGTGTCTGATGGGCAAAGTGATACTGTTGAATGAGTAAAAAGAGCTCTCCTGGAATGGTGCTAATTAAGCGAAGATCTAAAACAAATAGATGAATACTCTCTGGAGATCTGCTGTACAACATGGTACCCATAGTCAACAATACTATATTGGGGGAAGCCGGGATGGCTCAGCAGGCTAAGTGCTCGCTTTGCAGCCCTGGGGACCTAGGATCAAATCCCAGCCCGGGCCTGTGCGGACCCATACGCTGAACTGGGGTGTGCTTCCCATGCAGGAGGTCCCCAGTTAGGGTCTTGCCCCCTGGTTCAGCCCCTGGCTCGAGGGGTATGCCTTTCATGCAGGAGGCCCCCGGCCCTGTTTCCACACAGCCCCAGCCCACCTGTGTGGGACAAAACCAAGTTGAACATTGATGACATATAAATATGGAGACTGCTCTGGGCCCTCCCCATTCTCTCTGTCTCTTTCTGTCTCCATCTCTATGTCAAAAACAATAAAATAAATCTTTAAAAAATATACTATATTGTCCATTTAAAAATTCATTAAGAAGATAGATCTAATGTTAAATATTCTTCCCACAATAAAATTTTGATAGAATGATTGATAAATGAATAAATTAATGAATAAATAAATAAACTTAGAATGTTCATAGCTCACCTATGTTGTAGGCATTATTATAGCCACCTGTTGGAAGAGAGAATTGAGTTTTGGATACACCTAGCAATGAAGAAGTAGGTGAGCCAGGATTTGAACTGGTATCTCTGTGCTTCTTATCTACCACATTAAGGGGCATATGATAAGCTAATGATGCCATGAATCATGGAGCTAAGGGTAAAAGGGATCTTGCTTTGGGAAGGCTTTGTGAAAATTTACAGATGGGTGAAAATCTGTTCTTGGACTTCAACATTTCCCTCAAAGCCCTTTCTAATACTTAGTGTTTCCCACTGACAAATTTTTCTTTAGAAATTTTGTATTCTAATGACAATTTGCTAGCTCCTATTATTTATTTCCAAAGCCAAAATGAAAAATGTCAATATACTCTCTCAGAATGAATAATGACAGCAGAGCAATGAATATGATTTCCATGAGTTACTTTTGAAACGCAATTCTTGTTACTGCATTTTCTTATCGTGAAATGACGTGGATTACTTGAAAGCAGCATTGAGGTTACTATTCATATTTAGAATACTGTTATTTTTCTTAAGTTTTATAATGATGTCTATTCTGGACCATTTCAATCCCACTTTGGTTTTGGAGGCCTGATTCCATTCCAGTGTCATACTTTGCATTAACTAAGTCCCTCTGAAAATTAAGCAGAAGTTGAGGACCAGGTTTCCTGAAGACTTTTTTTCTTACTATTGTATCCCACTCCAAGATTAAATATATTTTCATAAACGTAATTGTTTACTGTTTTATATATATATATATATATATATATATATATAGATTCACTTGAGGTTATATTAAAAACATCCTAGTTTATTTCCTTATTTTCCTAAATACAGTTAATTATGTTTCATATCCTATTTCTATGATTTTCTAAACCGTCTTCCCAACACTATCTTTAACTCACTACATGTTCTTACTGAGTTTCAAATGCTTGGATTCAGATAAGTATAGCCATGGTTTGTTTTCTCCCTTCTGCTGGAGTGGGCTAGTATTGGCAGGGAGAATGAAAGAGGAGTATTATAATAGCTTTGCTGTTCATCCAATAAACACATATTTATTGAAAGTCAAGTGTGTGCCAGAAACCAGGCCAGATGTTTGGTTACAATAGTGAATAAGGCAGATATAGCCCTTGAATACAGCGATGCATACTATGATATGGGAAGTCCTATAGATCCAGATAAGCAGGACATCTAACCCAACTTGTAAGATCACTGAGAATACACCTGGATCAATGATACCTGAGTTGAGATTTGAAGGATCAAAATTCAATTTGCCAGGTAACCATGGCCAACCATGGGAAGACAGAAGAGTACGTCTGACAGAAGGAATAGCATATATGTGAAGATCAGAGAACACAATAGAAGGGGCCTACTTTTTCTCTTCTTTGCTAATTTTCATGCAAACTAAGGAATGCAGAAGCACATACATTTAGAATTTACTATTTTATTTGGGATAAAAATATTTATATCTTATATACATAGTATTATTTTTAAAAAATTTTATAGAATAGTTGGCTATGAGCTTTGGGATCAGGTTATGACCCATTTGGAGGCTTTATTTGAAGGAACTAGTGGTTCATGAACTGTGGTAGAGCTTTAATCAGTTCCTTAAAGTTGGAGCACACACAGGACGGAAGACAAGCAGCAAAAGAGAAGGCAGAGAATATGGTAAGAAATGAGGCTCAACTGGTGAACAAGGGGCAGACGGACCTTCTTGAACCTTATAAACCATGTAAAGAAGGTAGCTCCTGGCCATAAAACTAATAGGAAGCCACAGTTTTAAGCTGATTTCTATTGTTTCATCAGGGAGGGTAGCAGGCATTGTATTCTACCATTCCTTCTTCTATTACTTTCTTCACTTCTCCATTAAACTAAAAGTAACAACAATAAAAATGGATTGAAATGACATTTTCTCCTATCTGTTATTTTATGAGAAATAACATCATTGAAAATTCTCAGGTGGTTTTTTATTACAATGAAATCTTATTTGTTTGTTTGTTTGTTTTTAAACCAAAAGCAATTTCTTGAAAGCAAAAGTACATACTTGAGAGGAAAGTATGGATGAACTCCAAGAACTCCAAGAACAAGGAAGTCACCATTTGCATTTTTACCCCTCTGGTGTTGGTGGGGTTGGGGACTGATGACATGACATTGATGTGGTCTTTTCTCCTGCTTTTTCTTTTTTATTCAGTTCCTCTGGAACTGTCATGGTGTCAGGTGCATGACGGAAGTTGTAGTAACCAAAATGCAAACGTCATTACAATGGCCTCAAAATTCACTAATGGTCAGGTTTCCAGTCATAAGGATTAGCTTTGCTGGGTGAAACTAGCTGTTGTTTCTCTCCAGCTGCAAGTGATGCATATACGTAGTCAGTCACTTACTTATAGGACCAATGATGCACTTCAAGTTGTATGCTGGATGGGATTTTCAATTTCCTAGGCTGTGTATCCTGCCTCCAAAATCCCCCCTGATAGATGTTTGGGCCCATAATCATGTGAGTTATTGAAGGACTGGTGGTCAGCCTTCTGTAGCTGCTTTAGGCTGAGATGGGGTATTGAAGCCACCTAGCCTGGGACAAAAAGTCTCTATCAGCCTGATCTAAGTGGTCAAGACCTTCCTCCAGCATGATTTCTATTGAGAGCACCAATTTAAATCCCTGGAGAACCATAATCTTCATGTGGAACTGCAGCAACCTGGAGGAGAAAATTTTGATAAGCAGGATGAAGAAACAGGGTCTGAACAAAAGTAGTAGTAGAATAAAGATCAAACGTCCGAACACGGGCAGAAACCAGACCGTGGAGGGAAAAACACTTTTTACAGCCTGCCAGGATTCAACTGTTAGATTGACCTTTGAAAAATCACAAAGCCTTTTAGCTTGATCACATATATTTTTAACATCTTCCTTGTTTTCTCCACACCCTTCTAAATACATTTGCACTCTCAATTCAGTTCAGACCTGCAGATTCCTGTCACTGGCCATGGCTGAAGTCCACTCCATTAGAATCTTAACTTTTCACTCTATTGGTCATACTTATTGCTTCAAAAAGGATTCCCATATACCACATCCTCTTAACACCCGTTCTTATTTAGCCACTTTCTCTTTGAATTCTTTCTACTTAGCTCACGTCTCTCTGTCTAATATGTAACTCTGCCTTTTTCCAGTATTCCTCATTCTGGCCCTTTTTAATGTCTTTCCCTACTCATACCCTCATCCACTTCCTTATAAAATTTCCTATCACCCAAGTCCTTTAATTCCTTCTAAACTGGTTCTTCACAATCCATTCTACTACCATCTTCTACTCTTGTCCTTGCTCCTTACTTTCTTCATACTTCTCAGTACAATATGATCTTTACACCCAAAATGTGACCAATTAGACTTGTTTTGAGCTCTGACAGAATTCCCCACTCTTGATATTCATTCCACACCTGCCCTGTCTTGTAGACCCTTCACTATATGGTATTCCCTTTTATTTCTCATTGTGTCATGACTTTTGGCTCAGGGGTGCTGTCTACAACATATCCAGCACTTAGACAGGCCTTTGCTCTTAGCTATTATATTAGAAATGTTTACAAGGTTGTTGGTTTATCAATCACCCCCAGAAGAAGCTGTTAATTAACTATGACCAAGAAGATTAAAATCACACTGGTAGTTTAGTCTGGTTGCTGAAAAAAATAAATAAATAAAAAGTGTGATGCCAGAAGGGGCACAGATGAAAAGAAGAATAAGAGCTAAAAGAAAACCTAAACAGAAAATAGCAATTACCAACCCCAATTTTCTATTGCTCTCTGGCAGGAAGCAATAATTCCTGGTCTTTTGTCCCCCATCTCAGGTACGCTGGTCAGGACTCAAACCCAGACCTCCTGTGCGGTAGGTGAAAGTTCTACCTGCCATCTTGTATTGTAGGAAATGAGTCAAAAGAATATAAAAGTTTGGGACTCTGTGGTGAATGGGAACCACAGCTTCATTGATAGCGCTCAAGTCCTGGACTGTACTTAGGGAATCATTTGGCAGTATAGGGGTACTGTAAGGGGACTGATAAAGGATTATCAGCTCATAATAAATACATTTGTCAATGAAGAGTCTTAGTCCCCTGTGAGGTTTTGATCTGAAGAGATATTGGCACTTGCATGAGTACCCTGCCATTTCCTTTAGCTTAAGGTAGTCTTTATAGGAAGCATCTGAATAGCCTTTCAAGGCATTATCCCATGCTATAGAATTTACAGCCAATTGTACCTGAGCCAAGATGGGATCCATAGAAACCTTGGTTGGACCAGGGTTTGAGGCCAGGAGGGGCATTTAATGATTAAGTTCCTAGTGCTGATCAGTAAGCTGGATGTTCATGCCCAGAGCCATGGTTAAAGCCCTTTGTATTAAAGGCATGGGGCATTCTGGCATAGCTAAGAATTCTTGAGAGGCCATACAGTCATGGAGGTGACCAACAAAGCAGTGAAGTATCTTTTTCAGAGTTGGCTCTACCCCAGTGATGATGAAAGCTTTAGCTAAGGTCAAGGGCTCCACATGATCATCAAGACTATGCAGCTGGCTCACTTACTAATTAAATAATGTATTGTCTTACCTGCCTGCTACAACAGAGTAACCTGAAGTTCCTCAAGAGTCACAAGATGTCTTTTGTGAGGAGACACCAGGAACCCTGGCTCCCTTCAGTCCTCCTTAGATATGACCATTTTGGGTTTGCCTCCCCCCCACCCCACAAAGCCCTTTGGAGCCAGGGTAATTACCTCTTCCAATGGCCAGATCGGTTGTGTTAAGAACGGGGCCAAGGAGTTTTCTTTCTGGTATAAGAACACTGTTTGCTCCAGCACCCTGGTTTTCCACAGTTAAAGCAGTGCCCTTTGGGGCTGCAGCAAACTTTCCTTTAGATCAGGGGTCTCCAAACTACGGGCTGGATGCAGCCTGCGAGGCCCTCTCATCTGGCCCATGGAGACCTTTTTATCTGAATAAAATAATATTAAATAAATAATTTAAAACAACATCTATGTTTTGATTCTTTTTTATTTGGACCTTGAGTGTGTAGTTGGCCCCCAAACTACTGTTTGATAGTTAATGTGGCCCGCGGTCTGAAAAGTTTGGAGACCCCTGCTTTAGATTGTTCCTTTATCTCTATTGGGTAGCCTTCAGGTTGCAAAGTGTTGCTGACAGCACTACCATTTGAGCCTGTTGCCTGGCCTGCTTGGTCCCAAGCTGGTCTTTTTATCCTCCTCAGCCTGGCCTCCATTGTTAAAGACTCCAAAGTCTGTATCCAACAATTGAGCTATTGAAGTCTGAAGGCCATATTGAAGTTTTTGCATCTTTTTCCTGATAACAAGACCTGACTGACTGAAGAAATGGTGGCCAAGCAGGGGTTGGCCCTCAGGAGAGGAAGGGTCAATATTGGTAAGTGTTCTGAAGGCCTTAACCTGCCGATCCTGGAACAAGGCAGGATTCCACCCCTCCCACCCCCACCCCACCCCCCGCCCTCTATCCCCATTCCTGAGTAACCTCCCTGACCTTTTCATAATTGACTGCCTGGACGATGCATTTCTTCATTCCTTCTATTAAACAAAGCACCATGTGGTCCCTTTTAGCAAGATCTCCCTGCCTCAACTGATGATTCCAGGCAGGGTCCTAATTTGGGACTGCAGTTGTTCCCACTGGATGTCTGGCTGGTTGGCAGCCATCCTGTCTGCATGTCCCTGGGCTGTGAGCCAGATTCTGTGTTTTTCTTCAGGAGTGAAGCACGTAGACATGACAGTCTGGATGTCTTTCTAGGTTAGATAGAAAGATATTAAAGCCAGAAATTTGTCAGTAAATTTGTTTGGGTCCTCAGAAAATTATTCTAGTTTAATTTTGCATTGGGCAAGGTCTGTCATGGACAATGGGACATGAACCCTAAAGGTCCCTGCATCTGCGTTTGCTACCTTCCTGAGGGTACACAGCTTCATAGGATCCACATAAGAAGCTCCAGTCCAGGTCTGTTGTTCAGGTCTAGGTTCAGCCATCGCTTTTGCCCTGAGGGGATATAGAGGAGCATAGAGGGGAGGTGAAGTAGAACTTGTAGATGGGGTAGAGGACAAGGGGAAAGTTGAGGAAACTGAGTGTTTTCACCCTGGACCTGACTGTCCTATTAGACTCCTTTTCCTGCTGGGACAACGGCAATCCTGCTACGGGAAGATTGTCCAGGAGATCAGGATTATCTGTAGGTGGGGCAGCCAGGGGAGTGTGAGCATAACAAATTTTACAGAAGCCCCTTTTTCCTGGATTTTCATAGAGGGCCACGAAGCCTATATATATGAATCTCTATCCGTTTTCCTTCTCATTTACAGAAGAGCTGTAGTTGGAGAGTTGTGTTACAATGGAGGGTTCCATTTTCAGGCCAGTTTTTTCTGTCCCTAGTTTATATAGGGGCCAGGCCATATTGAGGGAAAAAAATATATATATACACACATACACACACACACACACACACACACACACGCCTTTTGCTTTAGGCCATCCAATTTAAATTTTTTCCAGTTAATTTAGCTAAGTAACGAGTCTTCAGGTATAGACATGGGATTTCTCATGATGCCTTGGCAAGGTCAATCTAAGGCACTGGGGAAGCAGCCCCATCAGAGTCGTCACAGAGGTCTCTGGAGGCTCACAGGGATTTCCAAGGGAAGACTCAACCCAGAGCAGCAGTGACCAGGTTCTTGTCTCCACATAAAAAGGAATTCAAGATCGAGACAGATTCAGGAAAGTGAAAGAGATTTATTTAAAATAAAAGTACACACCAGAGAAGAAAGTGCAGTTGAGCTCAAAGAACTAGTTGCCAGAATTACACCACATTTCAATGTCATATAAAAGATTTTTGTCTCCATCTAATTGTGGGCAGAAATTAAGAGATTAACACATACAGAAAAAAAAAAAAAAAAGGTCATCTGGGGTCAGCTGTCTAAAAGATTATAATTTTGTATTATGCCTGGGATCTCCCACAAATTGCCATCATTCCTTTACCTTTCCTCAACCTGTTTTGTGTCATAAAGGAGCTGGAAATCCAAACCAATTTTTCTCTTGAGTAATGTCAAGTGATGCCAAGAAAATTGGCAACATTCTATCAGAAAGCAATTTTATTTCCACCTCAGCAGGACATCAGAGAGTGACAAAAGTAGTCATGATATGAAAGGGCCACTTGATAAGTTTTGGTTTCTCTTGGCTGACAGCTTTAGGACCTTGTTTTGCCAACTACATCCAGATTTATGCCACTGGAAGGTTTACTTTAATAAATCTAAATGACTTAAGAATAGAAGCGATCTATTCCTTTTTCTCCAGACAACCATTTCTTTATAATTAAGTCAACTTTAAAGAAACTTTCCATCTTCCATCTAAAACAACAGAGAAGATGACTCATTCCTGCCTAAGGTGAGTTTAACTGATCTCTGGATGAGCATTACAAAAATTCCACACAGAAAAATGGCTTGGTCTGAGTAAAAAAAAAAAGACATTGCTCACATTGTCCTTCATATGGATCTAAGAATTGGGGTTGAATTGCTGAATTCTGTTCTTTGGGATAACTTAGCTGTCATAACTATTTTGCTCTTGAATGTAATTGGTTCTACTACGTATATCATGTCCTTTCTCCAGAAATGCATGCTCACACTACAATGCTTATGTCTTTAGTGAGAGAACATATAGCTCCTTTTATTGCTTTAGTGAATAGAATAAAAAAATAAAAAAAAAAAGGACACCTGATCCTTCTCTCTTTTAATCCCACACAAAGTATGAGTTTGCATTTGGAGCACTAGTCCATCCACAGAGTTGGACTAGTCATTGTTCTCTATAGAGTTACAGAGGGAAAAAATATTAACCATTTGCAATCTGATCTCATCTGTTTTTGTCCTCTAATCCATCTGGAAATTTGAGATTTAAAATATGAACAGAGAACATAAAAAACAACAACAGTGGGGAAGCCGGGATGGCTCAGTGGGTTAAGCGCTCACTTTGCAGCGCCAGCCTGGGACGCAGGATCCAGTCCCGGCACCGGCCCGTGCGGACCCATATGCTGAACTGGGGAGTGCCCTCAGTTCAGTTCTCTCTCTGTCTCTGCATCTCTCTCTCTCACTCTCTCTGTCAAAAACAATAAAAACAACAACAACAACAACAACAAAATAGCAACAGAGAGAGGAGAGTATATCTGTTTATACTTCTCTAATCTCACTAATCTGAATTGTAATTTTATTTGTTTTTGTATTTTCATTCGTTAGACTAGTATTCATAAAAACAAGAACAGAATCTAAGTCATTTCTCTCTATGCCCAGCACAGAATATGGTGTCTGACACATTGTAAGTACCATACTCAAAAATTATGTGTTGAGAATGTCAATCACTGGGTTTATAAAAGCAAAAGGCACCACCCAAATGACTTCCATTGTGTTATTTTTCACTCTCAGAAAAGCTGCATTGCATTTGCCACATTCAGATTTGGAAGAAATCATGTTTTCTAGCCCCATCAAATGACAAATTCACAGTCATTGGCCCTCATTGTGCAAAAGCCTGTTCATTGGTCAAGGTATGGGAGAATAGCAACTCAGGAATTAGAAGCCCCTTAGACTACTTCCAGTGAGCTTAGATAAGTCTTTGAACGTAACTGAGCTTCTGCTTTCTTGCTTGTACGATTAAAGGGGTGGGCATAGATTCAAGGACGAATCCCAAGGAAAGCCAGATTATTTCCTGAGACTGTGTGTGAATATGGGTAGATGCATTATGCATTTTTTTTTTGAGATAAAGGATTAGCATTCATCAATTTTTTAAAGAAAAGTAACTTGAAAAAAAGTTTCAGGTACTTCTCAATAGCTAACTTAAAAATAAAAGATGTATTTTATTGTTCGAGATACTGTAAGAGAGAGAAAAAGAGAGAGAGAGAGAGAGAGAGAAGGGGAGGGCCCAGAGCAGTCTCCATAGTTGTACATCATTCGTTGTTTAATGGTTCCGTTCCACACAGGTGGATGTGGGGCTGGGCAGAGCAGGACTCGAACCTTCACCATGGAGCCATCTTGGCAGTTACCAGTTGTACTGCAGTTCAGCATATGGTGTTGCACAAGCTGGGGCTAGGAATCAAATCCTGGACCTCACAATTGCTCAACTGGAATCCCTGAATAGTTTAATTTTGATATAAAAATTTCCCTACAAAATTTCTACCCTTCTAAGGAAACTTCTAAAACTGGTTCAGCCACAACATTTTTTTCCCTCTGGGTTGTCCATTTGACCCTGGTCATTCACTATCTCATAATACTTTCAGTATCTATCTATGCCCAGGTTAAACTTCATCTTCATTATTTGAATCTGGAGCTAGGTTTTTTATTCTGCAAATACCCACAGTAAATATTGAACAAAAATTTTTATAAATTTATTTTATCTCAGAACACTGATTATTTCTCCTCAAATACTCTATGTCAAGCTTGTTCAATATGCAGCCTATGAGTCGCATGTGGTCCAGGATGGCTTTGTATGTGGCTCAATATAAATTTGTAAACTTTCTTAAAACACAATGAGACTTTTTTGCAATTTCTTTCTTTTCCAGCTCACCAGCTGTTGTTAGTGTTAGTGTATTCTATGTGTGGTCCAAGACAATTCCTTTTCTTCCCATGAGGCCAAGGGAAGCCAAAAGGGTGGATACCCTTGCTCTGTCACATTCTCATGTGCTGATATTTTCCTGAAGGTAGAGATGTATGCATTTGGGCGGGGGCAAAGTGTGGGGTGAGTGTAGAGGTGGATTAAGTACCTACCACATGGCCATATGTACATAGTAAGTTTTCCTGTGTAATCTTATTTTTTCCTAAGGCTAATTCCAGGCCCAGTGAGCTTCTTGGGAACTACTGGGACAATCCTAAGAACTCTGCTTTATCCAGAGTGTTATAGATGGTCCAAGCCAGGCCTTAGCCATTCAAAGAGCACCCTTTCCTTTGGGGATCCAAGTTGACTATTAATTAATTGACCTACTGCCAACTCTTGCAAGTTATGGGTATACATTGGTAAAAACAAACAAAGAAACAAAAAACAGCACAGTCCCTTCCTAGTGGAGCTAACAGTCAAGGGCCTTTCAACACACCCTGAAGGTTCTGCTACTTAGAACAAAGGAGACTCAGAGGTCCACACTAACAAATTGGGGGAAAGCTGGGCACAAAGTGACACAGTCCAGACCTTTGAGGCTTTTTGACAATGATAAAAAGACCATAAAAGTCACATTGGCTGATTGCTTTTGGCCTTCTTTCCACAGGCTATGTTTGAAGAAAGATAAATAAATGATTAAAAATGACTGCTTTGCCCAGTTGGACCATGAGTGGGTAGAGGTCAGGAGCTAAGAAGATTGGGCACTAAACAAGCAAGATGAGTGGAACAAATTCCTTTTCCAGATGTGTTCAATGGCACTTAAAGAAGAGGAAACCCTTACCACACAATCTATTTTTTTTTTAAGATTTATTTTATTATCAGTTCGAGAGGGGCGGAGAGAGAGAGAGAGAGAGAGAGAGAGAGAGAGAGAGAGAGAGAGAGAGAGAGAGAGAGAGAGGAGGAGAGGGCCTAGAACAATCCCCATAGTTGTACATTATTAGTTGTTACATGGTTTCATTCCACACAAGTGGATGTGGAGTCATAGGGGGTGAGAACTGAATTGCGAGCCTCCACCATGGGAGGTGAGAAGCTTTGCTGCTGAGACATCCTGGCGGTTACCAGTTGTGCCATTACAGTTCAGCACATGGGTTTGCAGGGACTGGGATCAGGAATCAAACCCCCAACCTCGTGATTGCACGGCAAGCACTGAACTGCTGAGCTACCCCGGCATTCCCCCTACCCCACAATCTTGATGACAGGTATGCGTAGCACTTCTCTCAGCTCTGTTGGTAGTTAAATCATTACCTGATGATAATTATCAAATGGAAACCACGGTGTTATTTGAATTAAGTCAAGTATTCCTTTTCTTTTCTTTTTTTCTTTCTTTTTTTTTTTTTTTGTCCAGCCCTGTTGCCTGGAACTATGTCAATCCCCAGTGAAAGAAGTAATTCTTGGCTACTCTTCAACTTTAAACAGAAATTTTCTGGAGGTGTACCCTTGGGAAACTAGAAATATTTGAATAAAGTGGCTTCCCCGTCTGACTTCCTCGAAGTAAGGAATCTGTGATTAGAAAATATGGTTAATATAGGTGATTACCTTTCATCATTTATATTATCATTTATATCTGTCTCACTCAGAGAAAAATTAGACACAATGAGTAATTGCCCAGCAGTCAGAATGTCTAAGCTTTTTTCTATTCTGCAGTTTCTTAATTTGAATGCTAGTTACTCCAGTGTCCATTTTTGGTTGAAGGATTCTAGAATTATGGCTGTGAAAACATTTGGTCCTATTAGAGTTCAGTAAGCCTTGGCTTATAGGTTATGCATGTCAACCATCCATGGGTCCTACTATGGTCTGAATTATGTCCCCCAAGATCCACATATTGAAAATTTAGCATCCAATATGACTATATTTGGAGATAGGGCTTTTAGAAGCTAATTTAGGTAAAATGAGATCATAAAGATGGAGTCCTAACCCACCAGGAATAGAAGAGGAAGAGATATATCTCTCTCTCCACACACTGAAGAAATGGCCATGTGAGCACACAGTGAGAAGGCAGCTGTTTGCAATCCAGGTAAAGAGCACTCACCTGACACCAAATCTGCTGGCACTTTGATTTTGAACTTCCAGTCTTCAGTATTCTGAGAAATAGATGTCTGTTGCTTAAGCCACCCTACCTGTGGCAGTTT
This sequence comes from Craseonycteris thonglongyai, assembly GCA_004027555.1. Taxonomy (NCBI): domain Eukaryota; kingdom Metazoa; phylum Chordata; class Mammalia; order Chiroptera; family Craseonycteridae; genus Craseonycteris; species Craseonycteris thonglongyai. Next base: position 5,358 of record PVKE010010279.1, on the reverse strand, counting down.
GTTTTGACAACATGAGCAGACCAAGACAGGTGCTTTCACTGTCCCCTTAGAATGCTCTCACTACCCAAGAAATGGGGCCAACATGTAAGTGAAGGCAGAGGGAAGAGAAGGGGCAGGAGTGAGGAGAGACAGGAAGTAGTTGGAATTATGGGAACGACTGGTAAGGGTGCCGACTTAGGGAGATCAGGGTGCTTACAGCCACACTCTGGCTCAGAAAGCAGAGGTATGACGATGACGTTCAACTTTCATGTACCTGGGGCACCACACCATACACATGAAGTATTTGCTTACGGCAAGATGGTATTGTGGCGAAGAGCGCACCAACTTGCAGAGCCAGACTGCCATGCCTGAGTTTCAATTTTAAGTCATGATCCTGAATGCCTGTTCCCTCATCTGGGAAATAGAAAACTTGATGGTACAGAAATTAGGAAATATATTTGTGATAGGGTTCTGAGTTGTTATATAAGTCAGTTAGGACAGTGCCTGGCACATAATGTGTGCAATTTCAGTATTACCTAGCACTTTTACAGTAGCGTTGATCATATACTGACCCAGTTTCCATCTCATTGTGGAATGCCTTTTTAAAGTTTTATTTGTTTTAAACTAGAAACTGTCCGTACCTCGGTGTTCACGGAAGAAAGGCACTAATGGCTCCCTTCAAAACAAATAAACTGAAAAAATAAATCTCAAACTACAAATTGACTTCACTAATCCTGTAGATGTGTGCTTAGGGTTCAATAGAATTTTTTCCTTGTGTCCCCAGGGGGTCAGATACTAAGAATTTAGAATTCACTGTTAGTAATGCTTTTTAAGGAGATCTTTTAGACTACTGCGAAGTATGTATTTTCAACATTAAATAATGGGTTTTCCATCTTCACCTAAAGTGCTATATAAATATCACAATTTTTTATAGTTTCCTGAGCGTTCATTTTATTTTATAATTGTTTTACTCCATTTATTTCAAGCAATATTTCATTTTTGCTTTTCCAATATGTTCAACAATTGAAGATTTGACAGCAAGTACAAATCTACAGCTATGCCAGTGATAGAGTAGGGTAATTCACGTTCACATGTGGAGGAATATCTTCCCCCAATGGACTTCTAATCAGCCACAAAAATCTAAGGTTATTGAACAAATACAATGATTAGCCACCATCATTCCCATTGATTGCTTCTCCACAATCGCCGTAAGTGAACCATTAGGGTGCACCTGAAAATTTCTTTTGCACCATCCTATTGTGGCATTACAAATGCAGTGTACATTTATGGCTATTGCATTAGTGAACCTGACTACAATATTGGAATGCTTACCACCAACCCATTATCTGTGACTCAGTAAATGTTGACAGAGATCCCAAGCTGAAATGGTACACTGTGGTATATTTGTGACCATTTCCCTCTACTAGATTATGAACTCCCTGGGGCAGATATTTTATTTATTATTTGAGGTGAGAGAGAAAGAGAGAAGGGGGAGGCCCCAGAGCAGTCTCCATAGTTGTACATCACTAGTTGTGATGTGGTTTCCTTCCACACAGGTGGATGTGGGGCCACACAGGGCAGGAACCCACTTGGGGAACAAGAACCTTCATCACTATGCCAACTTGGTGGTTACCAGTTGTGCCAGTCTAGCATATTTACTCGGGCCAGGGCCAGGAATTGAGCTCTGGATCTTGTGATTGGTGGGGAAGCACTTAACTGCTGAGCTATCCTGGCATCTCTGAGATTTTGTTTTAGTGATGAGTATGGGCCAAGCCTAGACAAATGCCAACATATAGTAGGTACTTAAAATATACTTGGTCAGTGTAAGAATGATAAAATAAAAACTGGGAGACTTAAAATGAAATGCTGAGGTCAAAATAATCCATCAAAAAGAGGATGTGCAGCTTTAGGAGTTTCTGGACTTTTAGAGGATAAGGTAATTTGTTTTTTTAATTCCTTCTAATAAAAAATAATTCTGTGGGTTATTTCTAAATTTGCACTTACGGCACATTCCCTGTAAGTTTAGAATATTCTAAGCCACTATTCTTGGAAAAGATTAATAGAAGTGCAAGATACAAAGTCTTACTCAGAGTTTGAAAATCACCTTTTGGTATTTAAAGAGGTATTAATCGTGATCATTAATCAATAGGAAGGAATGTACACAGAATGCTTAGAATAAATGTTTGCTGAAGCAAAAAGTCAGAGGAGAAAAGGAAGGTATACATGCTCAAGGATGAAGACAATTTTTTTTTTCCATTTGGTTTTATAAATTAAAGCTGCTGGAAAGAACAATTCACCAGAGGGAAACATTACTGTACAACCTATAAAATACTGCCACGGTCAGCAGAACTTCAGCTGTTTTTTTCCCCCTGTGCTAGTCATTGTTGAGAAACGCGTTTCTTGCTAGCCTGATTTAGATATTATGCTTGGACATTACTCAATGCCAAAGATTAGAAAAAGTACTTTTATTTCCTTTACTATTTTATTTCCTTTAATACCTGCTGACAAGAATGAGTTACACTTTTGGTAACTCTCTGTGCTTTTAAAATTTTTTTCTGAGGCTATCCCATAATGATCTAATTCATTTACTCATGTTAGGTTTCAGTTCTTCCTTTGGTTTGTGCTTCTGAGTTCTTTCCAAGCAAGCCACTAAACATTAAAGATTTCTGAAGTCATTATAAAACAAAAAAATCAGTTTTTATTGTGAAGTGACTAAGCTGTGTAGAAATAGCTGAATTGTAAAGTCCCTCATTGAGTATCGTTGGGCATTTATGTGAAACTTGTGTGCAAATTTTAGCTAAAGGAACCAACTGGGTTTATGGGTACCCAGGCTTCCCTTGGTCATAAGCTTTCAAGTGACTGCAGGAACCTGTATACGTTGTCCTGTGTTGAGATGCTACTATCAATAAGGCCATTTTTGTTTTGCTTCACACACACCCCTGCCCCGCCCCCTCCCCACTAATTGTTGCAATAGCCAGGTCCTGAGTCATCTACACAATTGACATCTGGAAGAGAAAATGCATTACAATGTGGATGGCTGGGTTAGACTGAGACTTGGCGGGCAGGGATGCAAACTAGCCTCATATCAGAGTTAAGCCTATGACCCGAGATGGACTGCATCATATTTTTATACTGCTAACGTGGTCAAGGAATTTCCACATTTTCTATAGGTTAATTCCAGGTAGTACCATAACTTTATTTTTTAAATCAATGATTAAGTCAGTCTAATTATGCTCCATATTGTCCTTGTGATTTGAAAAGCTTTTATATATATGCAGATTTATCTTTCCCAGAAAAACTACTACTACTGCCAAGAATCAAAAAATTCCAAAGCTACTAGGTCAGGAAATGTTAGGCCAGATTCTGTAATCATCCTGTTAAAGAAGAAAATTAAACAGCTAAATCAGGAAGTAGATAATAAAAGGCAGATCGCATTTAGACAGACATGGTTACTTTTTTATTTGAAGAAAAAAAAAAAGGTATGTTTTAATAAATACTGCAGAAACATTGACCAAACATACAAACTGACTTCAACATTTTAAAAAATGCAACAAAAGTTCTGCTTCATAACAGTTATAACTTATTTTCTTTTTACAATATTTAAATACAGAAAGCACTCGCCAGCTATTTTGTAATACTGCCCAAAGCATAATGCTGCATCAGTCAAAGCATATGTTGGAAAAATGTCTGTATTTTGTGGGAAATGACTGGAATGAGATTTTCTTACAGAGACAAAACACAGTGCTTGTAAGACATAGAACTAAGTGTTGTAATTACCGTAATCTCCTCTCCTGCCACAATTTAATGGGAGCACACTTCAAAAATGAAGCTTTATCATTGGAAAGAAAGCTCGTTTTCAACAAGCACCAACAATAAACATGTCAGATCTGGTTTCTCCTCTGAAAGCTCTAAAAGAAACTGGTAAAAAAAAATATCTGTAAACTATTTTAAATGCTGATTATTGTATGCAACAACAGCGATCAAGTATTGAACATGGGCCTTGGCAGAATCTGGTTAAGTGAGGTTTAGCAATCACTCTCTAGAAATGCTAGTATAGTCTCAGAATGAACATTGCATAATTTTGCTCTAAGGATTCTCCAAAGCTTGAACAAGAGAATCCTTCTCTCATCATTCATTTAAGGAAAGTGAAATAAACCAAGAAATCATCAGATGCTGCCAACTTTGGAACTTCATCCCCCAAATAATAGGCCTTTTGCTTAGTACTTTTGGTAACTTAATTCCAGACAGCTTTACTCAAACTGTGCTTTCTGCTACTACTCCTTCATTCATTATCTCTTCAGGTGAAAATTGTACCTACATGTTTTTCTCCTTAGATCATTCTATGACAACAAACCAAGACATCTTTTATTCGACTTTGCATTTTCATCAACGATGGCAAAAAATATCACAACCCTTTTTTCTAAACAGCGCACAAAAATATTACATTGAGCAATTTACCACTCCTTAATGACAATCACAATGATGAACAGAACCATTAGACTGAATAAAAATCAACACTTTTTTTCTATTTGATCTATTCAACATTTGTAGTGCCCGTCTGCATATCTTGCAAGACTGCAAAAGCCTTTCTTTAGAACCATCTTACTCAGCTATCTTCAGCAAGGCAAGATTTCAAAGCCTCACAAACTTTTCCTCTGGATATCCCATGGGTCCTGATACAATTTCCATTTTAATGATGAGCTAGGAGGAAATTAGATCACATCCTCTAGAAAACTAAATGCTAAGGTCACAGTGCCAGTTCCCCAATGAGGACGGTATATTAATATATACTTTTTGTAAAAGAGATTAAACGTTTAAAAATTAAATCAATGTAGAGATCCATGAAGAGATTATAACAAAGAAAACAATAATGCAAGCACCATTCAGAGCGGGACTTTTCTTCTTGGAGGTACTCGCATTTCTCATCTATCTTTAGCCCATTTGAATCTCTCTTTTTTTTGGCATATTTTTCAAGTCACACTTCAGAACTCTTCAACATATTCACTTCTCGTCACTTGTTCTACATGCCGAACCTAAGGACAGGATTCCAATAAGATGAGCATCCTTTCAAATGCCTCCGTAAGCCTCCAGAATATGTGACTTTGGCTGTGTACTTCAGACTTCATCTTTTTGTGTTTTCTTGGTGTTTTTTACACTAGATTTCCTTGTCCTCAATAAAGATAATAGGAGATTCACATCACAATGCAACTCTTCGCTTTGTCCTTTCGTAAGTCCGTAGCAACTGCTGAGAGTTCTGGTCTGCTGGGCATGTGTGAAATCCGCTTTGTGGCCCTCTGTGATTTGTTCCGCTTAACGTTTTTATTTGTCTTGTTTACACACGCCAAGGTGGCAACATGAAAAATGTCTCTGACGCTATTT
>PVKE010010278.1:0-42881 GCA_004027555.1 Craseonycteris thonglongyai | reverse complement strand
CTGGACTCCTGGGTCTGAGGGAGGAGGGGCCGGGGGCCTGGACCCCTGGGTCTGAGGGAGGAGGGGCCGGGGGCCTGGACCCCTGGGTCTGAGGGAGGAGGGGCCGGGGGCCTGGACCCCTGGGTCTGAGGGAGGAGGGGCCGGGGGCCTGGACCCCTGGGTCTGAGGGAGGAGGGGCCGGGGGCCTGGACCCCTGGGTCTGAGGGAGGAGGGGCTGGGGGCCTGGACTCCTGGGTCTGAGGGAGGAGGGGCTGGGGGTCTGGACTCCTGAATCCTAGAGGAGAAAAATCATTGGGGTTTAATGTCCTGGTCCCTCCTTCACTCATCCACACTCTGGTTTTAGAAACATCTGGTTTTATACAGCTGCTCCACCCGGGTAGGGCCGGGTGGGGGTTGGGCAGCCGAATGCGCAACTTCTGAGTGGAGCCTGGGCTGCCCCTCCCCTACCCTGGGGTAGAGGAATCACCCTCCTTCCGTGCTCTGGGCTCAGCTCCCACCAGAGGAGCCATCACCCTGACACAGCCAGACACCAGGCGGTGGCCCAGGCTCCTGGCAATCGGGTCCGCTCTGGTGGCGTGGGTGGGGTTCCCCTCACTTAGGCCCTGAACTGGTCTCCTTCCCCTGACAACCAGGCTCAGGCAAAGGCCCAGCCTGGCGCTGGCCCCCAATAGCCTGCTTCTCCGGGGAAACCCAGGGAGAGGGAGGGCTTAGCATCTGGCAGGGAGAGTCCACACCAGTCTGGACGAGACTGCGCAGCAGGAGAAAGGAGGACTGACTTAGAGACAGCAAAACAAACAGTGAACAAGAGAAAGGGAGGGTGAGCCAGAGAGGGAGAGAAGCCAATACACAGAGCCTCAGAAAGAGACACACAGAGATGCAGGGAGACTGAGAGGGAAAAGCGATCTAGATAGACTGACCCATAGAGAGAGATACAAGCAGAGAAAGAGAAACAGGCAGCCACTGAGAAGAAGAGAAACAAAAACTGGGAGAGAGAATAGAAAAAGAGACAGGGATACAGTTATTCAGAGAGGAGGAGAGAGAAATATATAAAGAGGGACAAAGGCTGAGAAACACAAGGAAAGAGGAGAGGAAGGGAGGGGGCCAGGAGAGAGAGGCAGAGGCAGAGAGAATGAGAAGATCAGGAACAGACACTTGGAAAGAAAGAGAGGCACAGAAGAAAGGAGAACAAGAGTCAAATTTAGAGACAAATAAATTGTTGGGAGCCGGTCATATGCCTGAACTGAGAGGTTTTGGGGGGTCTCGATGGCAGGGCCTTGGCCCCCCCCCTTTCATCTCCCTTGGTGGGTAGCTGGGTGATTGGACATAGAAAGATGTATACATGTAGCTTTGCATGAAGGTCAGACAGCTGCACCAGGTGTTAGATCACAGGCTGTGGGATGGAAGGAATGCATGGGAGAGGCCTGCATGTTCCTGATAATGGACTGCCTGCGCTGTACTTCAGTTCATGAGTAGTTTCTGATGTGGTTGAAAAACTCCGTCTTTGTCTTTCCTTGCTCCTTGTAATGATATGAACCTTGGCTATGTAAGTGATTGAATAAAGCTATTCGGGGCTGTCCTATTGAGGGCAGTCAGCTGGCAAGTGTGTCAGTCTCAATTCCCACCGCTCTAACTCAGGGATTCCGTTCAGCCAGGCTGGCTCCTGGTTACAATAAATTCAGAGGGAAGCAGGTAGAAATGGAGAGAGGAAATGCAGAGAGTCAGGCACACACTGAGAAAGAACTAGACAGACAAGTGGACAAGAGCCAGGGAGACAGACAAAATGATAGCCTCAGAGACAAAGAGAAGGAAATGGGTACCGGTATGTAGGATACAGAATCAGAGTCACAGACACGGGGGAGAGATGGACATTAGGTAACAGTACATAGTACTAGGAACAGGCAGAAAGAATTGGATACAGAGATTTTTTTTTTAACAATGACATTTATCACTGAATCTTCTGGTCCAGGACTCCCTTCTCACTGGCCTCTAAGAGGGGCCACTGGCACCTTTTCTCTGACTTAATTTCCTGAGAGGCTCCCTGAGGGAGTTGATCAACAACTCGGAAATTACCCCTAGGCCCTTTGAGAGACGAATCCCAGCGGCTGTGTCCCAGGCCCCTCCCCAGCCCCGGCACATATGTATGCACACCCACACACGCACACATACACGCAGACTCATCAATTAGGTGCTAAATGACAGACGTTCACTCATAACACCAGTTCCAGACAGCTGTGTCTCACAAGCCAGCGCACACATAGTCACACCCACAATCGCGCACGTGTGTACGTTTTATTCCATCTGCCAGTTCCTGAGACAAGTCCCTCAGGAACACAACCCAGGATGGAGTCGGGCTAGGAGCGGGGAGGGGGTCAGGGTGGGGGGTGACTGCTGTGAGAAAGGGGGAGGTGAAGGCTGGGGATGGGGGAAGGAGAGAGAAATGGGAGAGAGATGAGGAAAGAAAAGTGGGGAGAGATGGGGAGAGAGTGAGAGAGACAGACTGGGAGAGAAAAATGAGAAATACAGAGAGGGGGAGAAATAGGGATGGAGAGGAATACGGGATAGGGGACAAGAAAGAGCTGAGAAACATGGGGAGAGAGGGGAGACCTAGGAGGAGTGGGGATGGCAGTGCTCATGGAGCACTGGGAAGGGAGGCCCGTCTGGGAGCAGGGGGTGGCGGGTAATGGCGGGAAGCGGGTGGAGCTGCTGTGACCTCAGAGCCCCTGGCCCAGCTCAGCCCTGACGTCAGCCGGTCCTCCCGCCCCCGCCCGCGCTGGTCTTCAAATGACCCCCAGCGCACGGGGCACGGAGAGACTCGGAGAGACTGGAGAGAGCCGCAGCAGAGGAGAGAGCCCCGGATCCCGCAGGAATGAGACAGGTGTGTGCGTGAGAGTGTGTGAGGGACTGCAGCCACAGCGGGGGGGAGGGGGGGGGACACACGACCTGTGTGGGGACGCTGCGTGAGCTCAGGTGTGTCACCGTGACCATGTGAGGCTGAGTGTGCGGGTCGCATCTGTGTGTGGGTGGCCACCCCACCTCTATGTATGTGACATGTCCATGCTCACGTTGCTATAAATCTATGAATGTGTTTGGGTAAGGGGGCCAGAGGGAATGAATGAGAGGGTGAGCAAGGGAGTGAGAGACAGAGAAAGATAGATAGATGATAGCTAGACAGATTGATGGATACACCTGTATTTGCGTGACATGTGTGTCTGAATTTGTTTTTGTGTTCAGTTTAAGTTGAACTTAATAAAATCGCCGAGACTTAGTAACTTTTGACTGGTAAAAATGGCAATTTCATATGATTCAAACTCCTCCGTTAATTTCTTCTGAGACTCTGTCCTGTTGCTCCAGACCCACTGTGGGCATCTGTGAGTCGGTTGTCACGTGAGCATCTCCTTCCTGCCAGAGGGTGAAGGGTGTATGACCCCAAGTTCACCTGTGCGACGGTCTGCAAGGGGGTCTCAGGATCACTAAGTTCTGACTTAGAACAGGTGTCTGGGTCATCTTTGAGGACCTAAGTGCTTTCCTCTGTGGGCACACTGTGTCCCTCATCATGTGTGAATATAGGTGTGGGTGTGTGTCGACAGCTGATACATGCATGTCTGTGCTTGTGGTTGGGAGAACAACACTCTAGATGACCACCCATCCTGGTGAATCTCATCATGAACTCCAGCCCCAGAAACTAGGGCAGCATCAGACAAAGGGACAGAGCCGGAGGATTCCAGAAGACATAACAATAACTGGTAATATTGAGTGATTACTCACGCCAGGCGAAAAGCCCCATCTTAGCTCTCGTCTTCCGGAAACATAATATGAACTACATACACAGTTAAAAATTTTCTAGTAGTCGGCCACATTAGAAAAGGTAGAAAGAAGCAGGTGAAATTAATTTTAATAATACATTTTATTTAACCCAATATACCAAAGGTTGACAAACATTTTCTGAATTAGGCCAGATGCGTAGTCAATATCTGAGGCTTTTAGGCCATTATGGCTTCTGTTGCAATTTGACTTTGGGATGGTGTGAAATTAGCCATAGACAGTATGTAACAGATGAGCATGGCTGTCTGCCCATAAAACTTGATGTAAGGATGCTGAAATTTGAATTTCATAAAATTTTCATGTGCCACAAAATATTATTCCTTTTTCAGACTTTTTCCAACCATTTAAAAATGTAAACACCAGTGTTAACTTGAGGGCCACAGTGAAAAAGGTGGCAGGCATGGGTCCATGAATATATACCTAGTATGCTATCTCTATCAGAAATATTATCATTTCCATATATAATCAGTACGACAATATTAATGAGACATTTTATTTTCTTTTTTTTTCATACTCAGGCTTCAAAATCCAGTGTGTAGCACATCTGACACAGATGCTCAATTTTCAATAGAAATACTTGAACTGTATTTAGAGTTTGTAAAATATACAGTAAAAAAAAAAAGAACATAGATCCTACTTATTCCAAACACACTTCAGAGCTTTCCAATAACTGAATGAGGATCAGTGTTTAAATTTAAATTAGTTTACATTAAATAAAATAAAAAATTCAGTTCCTCATATGTCAAAGGCAGATGCAGTGGGATTGCACTCATATGTGGAATCTAAAGAACAAAATAAAAGCAACAAACAAAATAGAAATAACTTCATAGATACAGAAAACATTCTGATGATTGACAGATGGGAGGGGGATTAGAGGGGTGGGTGAAAAAGGGAAAGGGATTAAGAAGTATAAATTCATCGTTACAAAGTACCATATTTTGCCACGTATAATGCACAGATTTTTGGCCCAAATTTGTGAGGGAAAAATAAGAATGTGCATTATACATGGGTAGTACTAAATCTGTACTTATATAAATGTTTTTAATCCTTTTATTTATCCCTTTGAGTTAAAAGTGTAACTCTAGAGATCAATAATGATATCAGTATGCAAATGTTAAAAAATAAATGCTAAAATTCCTTTAAAATACAAAAACAAGTCCCTAAATATAAACCAATAAAATTTAGGATTAAAAAATTAAAAGAAAATAATTTTTTCCCTGAAAGTTTGGGCCAAAATGTGTATGTGCATTACACACAGGAGTGCGTTATACATGACAAAATATGGTAGTATGGGGATGTCAAGTACAGTATAAGGAATATAGTTAATAATATGGCAATAACTATGTACAGTGCCAGGTGGGTACTAGACTAGTCAGAGGGATCACTTCTTAAGTTATAAAGATGTCTAACCATTATGCTGTACACCTCTAATATAAAATACTATTGAAGGCCAACTGTAATAGAAAAATTGAAAAGGAGGGTAAAAGGTGAAGGGGAATAAGAAGGGTGTAAAACAAATAAGTTACAGGGCAGTAATGTACAGCATATGGAATATAGTTGATCATATTGTGACAGCATAGTACATTGTCAGATGGCTGCTGGACTTATCATGATCACTTCTTTTTTTTTTTTTTTAAGTTTTGGATTTCCCTGTATGGTTTTTATTTATTTCTTTTATTTATTTATTCTTTTATTGTCTTTGACAGAGAGAGAGAGAGAGATACAGAGACAGAGAGAGAACCGAACCAGGGGAACCCCCAGTTCAGCACATGGGTCCACATGGGCCGGGGCCGGGACCCGATCCTCTGTCCCCGGCACTGCAAAGCGAGCGCCCAACCCACTGAGCCATCCCGGCTTCCCCCATGATCACTTCTTAAGGTGTAGAAATGTTGAATAACTATGGTATACAACTGAAACTAATATAATGTATGTTAACTCTATTTTTTCTAAAAATCTTTAAAAAGTTCAGTTCCTCAGTCATAGTGGCTGCATTTCGAGGGCTCAGTAGCCACCTGTGGCCTGTACGGGACAGCACAACTCTATAACCCATATAATTCATAATAATAAGCCCATGAGGTGGGGACTGGTGACATAGGAGGCAGTTTAGCATAGAGGAGGACAATGGAGCCACACTGTCTGAGGGACCTTGGGCAAGAGAATACAGTCCCTACCTCACAGAAGGGGTTAAGTCCCTGTTTTATAGAAGAGAAAACAAAAAGCACCTTTCCTGCTCTGATCTGGACTCTTCTAGCCTCATATACTGGCCACCTGACCCTGTTTAAGAGAGGAAAGTGGAGGATAACCGGGCCATGCCTTTGGGAAGCCAGAGAGGACTCCATGTGAACCTTGTCACCCTGACCAAACCACTCCTGGCCCAGCAGTCCTGTTTTGCCATCTGTAACGTAGAAGTAAAAATTATCTGTCCTCCTGGGCTCTCCAGAGGAATAAACCCAATATATAAGATTGTGCTTTGTGACTGGATTCTTAGGGATCAAATTCTGGCTCCTCTGATTCCCAGGTGTGACCGTGGGTAGGTTCTGCATCTGTGTGACAGTTGCCCATCTGTAAAATAGGGATGCCAATAATAGTACCTGTTGTGAGGATTAAAGTAAGTTCTTTAAAAGGCTTAGCGCAGCACCTGGTACATACCATATTACATTGTTCTTTTAGATGTGCACTATATTATTACAATTATTGTGTCAACACTAAAAATCTTCGTGAAAGGAATCATTATTTTATGTGCCACTAAGAAAGGGACGGAGGGGGAGGGGGCTGTTAATTAAACTGACACTCTGTTGAGTGTAATCCTCGTGGATTTAAGAGCTGTTAAAAAGGTGAAAAAAATGCATTAGGAATCAGGCATTCAGCCTTGATAACTGTTTGCCACAATTATTTTAACTAATGAAAATAACACTGCTGTACTCAGGGAGATTCTCTTCACAAAAAAGCGAGTGTCATTCACTGGCTTGGTGGAGAAACTCCAGATCTCTTCCCGGAGGAGGATTTCAGGCCTCTTTTCTTTCGCTGTCCCCGCAGCACGTGCCCAAGCCCAGCCAGGCAGCTCGCCACTGCTCCGGCCTGGCCCGGCGGGTGCTGACCATGGCCTTCGCGCTGCTCATCCTCTGCCTCATCACCTGGGCCTACGCCGCCGGCGTGCCGCTGGCCTCCGATCGTTACGGCCTCCTGGCCTTCGGCCTCTACGGTGCCTTCCTCTCGGCGCACCTGGTGGCGCAGAGCCTCTTCGCCTACCTGGAGCACCGGCGGGTGGCGGCGGCGGCGCGGCGGGCGGCGGCGCGGGGGCCACCGGATGCGGCCACGGCGCGCAGCGTGGCGCTCACCATCTCAGCGTACCAGGAGGACCCGGCGTACCTGCGCCAGTGCCTGGCGTCCGCCCGCGCCCTGCTGTACCCGGGCGCGCGGCTGCGCGTCCTCATGGTGGTGGATGGCAACCGCGCCGAGGACCTCTACATGGTCGACATGTTCCGCGAGGTCTTCGCCGACCAGGACCCCGCCACCTACGTGTGGGACGGCAACTACCACCAGCCCTGGGAACCCGCGGCAGCGGGCGCGGTGGGCGCCTACCGGGAGGTGGAGGCCGAGGATCCCGGGCGGCTGGCGGTGGAGGCGCTGGTGAGGACGCGCAGGTGCGTGTGCGTGGCGCAGCGCTGGGGCGGCAAGCGCGAGGTCATGTATACGGCCTTCAAGGCGCTGGGCGACTCCGTGGACTACGTGCAGGTGAGTGGAAGGCGCCCCCGCCTCACCGTGACCCTACCGCCCCAGTTCCACTTCCCTCGGGCCCTTTGTTCATTATAGATTGCAGCGAACCTCCTCCTCACATTGTTTATTCATTCAACGTTTTCTTCCCTCATTCATTCAGCTGTCCTTCCAATAAGAGATCATTCATTCATTCATTCATCCATTCGATGTAGACATTCCTTTCATCATCCAGTGTAAAAATTCTTTCCTTTGCTCATTTATTCATGCATCCAGCTATCCATCCACTATGGAGACCATGTATCCATTTAGTCATTCACTTATTCAGGAAATGTAGAGATTCTTTCATTCCTTTTTCCATTCATTCAGTGTTGAGATTCTCTTGTTCATTTCTTCATGTTTCTACCCAGTATATTCATTTGTTCATTTAATCATTCATCCATTCAATGTGGAGATTTGTTCGGTAATGCATTGCATTCGTTTTCTATTGCTGCATAACGAATTACCACACATTTGGCAACTTGAAATGAAACACGTTTATTATCTCATAGTTTCCATGGGTCAAGAGACGAGGCAAAACTGAACTGGGTCCTTTGTTCAGAATATCATCAGGCAGCAATCATGGTGTCAGCTGGAGCTGCATCTTATCTAAGTCTCAGGGGCCTCTTCTACGCTCACGTGTTTGTTGGCAAAGTTCATTTTTTGCAGTCATAGAACTCATGGTAGCTTGCCTCTTCAAGGCCAGCAACCGAAAGTCTCTGAGTTCTAGAACCTCTTTCAAAGGGCTCACCTGATTAGGTCAAGCCCACCCTGGATCATCTCCCTATGATTAAGTTATAGTAAAGAGATTAGGGACCTTACCTACATTGCAAAACCCCTTACCCCTTCCATTTAAGGTAATATAATCACGGGGATGATATCCCATCACTTTGGCCGTATTCTTTTGGTCACAGGAAAGCTACAGGTCTTACCTGCCCACACACCAGAGGAAGGGTCTTAAGAGAGTGGGGATCATCATAAAATGTAATTAGACATTGAAAAATGACTTTAAAAATTCAAGGTTATGTTCACATTGGCTGCAGTGTCACAGTTGTCCCCACCCCTTGGTGCCCTCCCCTCAAGCACCAGCTGCACTCAGGGATCTGGCCTGATTCTGGCCCCTTCTTATCCCACAGGTGTGTGATTCAGACACGAGGCTGGACCCTATGGCACTGCTGGAGCTGGTGCGGGTGCTAGATGAGGACCCTCGGGTAGGAGCTGTTGGAGGGGACGTGCGGATCCTTAACCCTCTGGACTCCTGGGTCAGCTTCCTAAGCAGCCTGCGGTACTGGGTGGCCTTCAATGTGGAGCGGGCTTGTCAGAGCTACTTCCACTGCGTGTCCTGCATCAGTGGTCCCTTAGGTGAGCAGGGGTAGGGCTTGGGTGGGCCATGGTTGGATGGGGTGGAGAGGGACAAGGGAGCCAGAACGGGCCAAGGGTGTGATTGAGATTGTAGACAATGCTGAGGAGGGGCAGGAATTGGGAATAAGGATAAGATAGAAGTTGGAGTTGGGGATGGTGTTCGGTGTTGGAAATGGGTAGAAAAAGAGCGTCAATGGGGTTTGGGGCTGGGGAAGGGTTTGGGGGTGGGGATGAAATGGGTTTGGAGTCAAGGTCAGGGTTGGGGCCAGGTTGGGGGTTGGAGATGGGTTTTGGAAGAGGATGAGTAGGGGATGGGGCTGAGAATTAGGCTGACCAGACAGACTGCTTTAAACAGGATAGAGAACAACAGTACTGTCCTGTTTCAAACAGTACGTATGGTCAACCTGGTCTAACTGCGCAGAATTCAAGGTGTCAATAGGCTGACCAGATGGGGGCGCCTTCCACTCACCTGCACATAGTCTACTGAGTGGCCCAGCACTTTGAATGCTGGTCAGCCTCATGAGAATGGATATGGGATTGGGGATGGGGTTGAAGTAGGTTTGCAGTCAAAGTGTGTGTGTGGGTCAGGGACAGGATTGGAGGAAGTTTGGGATGGGTGTGGTGTTGAGGAAGGATTTGGGGTTGAGAACAGGACTGGAGCTGTTGTCATTGGTGACAGGGCTTAGAATGGGATTGAGATGGTTAAGGATGGGGTTGGAATTGGAGATAAACTGAGGTTGTAATTAAGAGTGGGGGATGGTGATGGTGACAGCAGAGGCTGATGCTCCTGTACTCCCCTCCCCCACCTAGGCCTGTACAGGAACAACCTCCTGCAGCAGTTCCTGGAGGCCTGGTACAACCAGAAGTTCCTGGGCACCCACTGCACTTTTGGGGATGACCGCCACCTCACCAACCGCATGCTCAGCATGGGCTACGCCACCAAGTAAGCTAAGGGGACCAGGTGGTCGAGTGTGTGTGTGGAGGCCAAAGGGTATGCCAATGAATGTGCATGTGGCATGTGTGTGTGTGTGTGTGTTGGGAATGCTCGGAACCCAAGGTAACTTGCAGGGCAGTGGGCTCTTCCAAGTGAGATGTTGGGGGAGAGAGGAAGATGCCATCAAGGGCAGAGGTAGCATCTGCATTGAACCATGTGACTCAACTGACTGTACCGGGTCAGGCAGGGTGAGGATGGGGAGTTGTAGCTAGCAGACACCATATGAGATGGGTGAGAACACAGATTCCCACAGCAGCAGAGATGACTCCACGTGAGGTGGGAAGGCAAAGAGACAGAGTGGGATCTAACCGGTGAGAGAGCGAGAAGAATCAGGTGAGAGAGGAGAGCACCTAACTCTAGTAAGCGCTTCAGGAAAAAGAGTTTAATTCAAGGAGGGGTATGGGCTAGAGCAAGTGAAGTTCATTGGAGTGATTTCTACAAAGTTAGACTCAGTGAAAGGGCCAGAGGGAACTTGGGGTAAACCAAGCCCATGCATTCATTCACTCAACAGGTAAGAAGTTCTGGGGATGCAGCCATGAACAAAAGAGACATGAGTTCATGCTTATGTTGATTGGGGAGACAGACAATAAATAAGAAATATGCAGAACATATAGTGTAGTAGATAATGATACATGCTATGGAGATACATAAAGCCGGGAAGGGGGATAGGAAGTTTAGGGGTAGGGAATAAAGTGCTAAATAGGGTGCCAGAGGAAAAAAGGGATGGAGGCTGAAAATGACGCTGCTGTAGCAATAGCAAGGGAGAGACTATCAGGAGAGGAAGACAGAGAGTTAATAGGGGTCCACTCATGAAAGGCTTGTGGGCCAGAGTAAGAACTCTGAACCAAGATGAGAGTGCTATGGGGAAGGCGTTCAGCAGAGGGTGACATGTAGCAGGATCTCTCTGGCAGCTGTTTTGAGTACAGACTGCAGGGGTCAAGGGCGTTAACAAGCAGGCCATGGGGGATGCCAAGTGACACAGGGGTTAGAACAGTTTGACCTCACCTAACAAACTAACTGCCGGTGGCCACTTGATAAGTCCATAAGGTGGAGTCTAGCCTTGCGTGGGTGTGGCTGGAAACCGGATAGGATGGATTAGTGATGTCTGCCAGGGCCACAGGAAGGGCGGTTTCTGGCTCCCTTGAGAAGCTGACACATGAGCTATCTTAGGTAGAAACCATGCCTGGCTTGTTCCTCACCATGGGGCCTGCCAATAACAGTAAGCACAAGAGTATTCGTAATAGAATAGTGATAGTCTTAGTAATAGTATATGTAACCGCAATGGCATTAGTAACGGCAACAGTATTAGTCACTATTAAAATAGCAGTAGTAGCTAACATTTATTGAGCAAGTACTATATACTGGTCCTAGGCACTTGGCATTTAATCCTCATTCAGTCCTCACAACATCCCCATTAGATAGGAACCATTAGTAACTCCGTTTGAAATATAACACGAGGCGCAGAGAAGTTGAGAACACTTGCCCAAGGGAAATGAGCAGCGCCGTTTCTGGATCCCTGTCCAGGGGGTGCCCCAAGGACAGCCGCGCTGATGCCTCCTCCCACCCGTCCAGGTACACCTCCCGGTCCCGCTGCTACTCGGAGACGCCAGCGTCCTTCCTGCGCTGGCTCAGCCAGCAGACGCGCTGGTCCAAGTCGTACTTCCGCGAGTGGCTGTACAACGCGCTGTGGTGGCACCGGCACCACGCGTGGATGACCTACGAGGCCGTGGTCTCCGGCCTCTTCCCGTTCTTCGTGGCGGCCACCGTGCTGCGGCTCTTCTACGCCGGCCGCCCGTGGGCGTTGCTGTGGGTGCTGCTGTGCGTGCAGGGCGTGGCGCTGGCCAAGGCGGCCTTCGCGGCCTGGCTGCGGGGCTGCGCGCGCATGCTGCTGCTCTCGCTCTACGCGCCCCTCTACATGGGGGGCCTCCTGCCGGCCAAGTTCCTGGCGCTGGCCACCATGAACCAAAGTGGCTGGGGCACCTCCGGCCGACGGAAGCTGGCCGCCAACTATGTCCCTCTGCTGCCGCTGGCCCTCTGGGCTTTGTTGCTGCTCGGTGGCCTTGTGCGCAGCATAGTGCACGAGGCCAGGGCTGACTGGAGCGGCCCCTCCAAGGCTGTGGAGGCCTATCATCTGGCCGTCGGGGCCGGCGCCTATGTGGGGTACTGGGTGCTCATGTTGACACTCTACTGGGTGGGTGTGCGGAGGCTCTGCCGGCGGCGAGCGGGGGGCTACCGCGTCCAGGTGTGAGTCCAGGGACTCCGCGTGCCAGCCCAGACGTCTTCAGAGGAGACAAGAGACCTACCAGGCCTCAGGGTCCATGAACTTGCTGGGTGATTCTCTGGGCCTCAGTTTCCCTCCTGTGAAGTGAGGGGGTCGACCCAAGATTCTTCAGCCTGGACTGTGTGGGGGCTGGGACTTCTGGATCTCTGGGGAAGGGTATTTATTGATCTGATCAGGGTGTGGATTTTTAGGGGCAACGGGAAAACGGGTTTCCCCATGCTGTTCTGGGGCTCCTGCTTTCTCCCAGCTTCTTTAATCTCCATTTGTACTGTGTGATTAGGAAATAATAAATAAGTTTATTTATTTTCTTCTGAGACTCTCCCCCCATTTTTTCCCCCCCCTGAAAATGGAGGTTCTGCGTGATTGATAATTGGGGACTCCTGGTTCAGTTTTGGGTGCCAGCTGTTTGAAACTAGACAGGATATCCTCCCTTCCTCAGAGCCTTGGTTCCGTCTAGGAAAACAGGAATATTAATTCCATAGATCAGGGTTGTTGTGAGGGTGGAATTTCTCAACTCCTCATTCCCAGATACTTATGGAGCACCTACTACATGTGGACTCTGTTAGGCACTGTGTCCATTCATCTACTCTCTAAGGGTAACTTCATGCTTTCTCTCCTCAAACCCCCAGCACCTCCTCCCCCAGCCTCAACCTTAGCTTGCTTCGTAGTTCACTGAGGAAACAAGTGACAAGAAGAAAGCTTTCCGAATCTCCACCTCTATGACTCCCGCTCATTTGCATCTGGACCCTCGCAGGCCACTTTGCTCCATGACTGAGGGCAGACTGGCTGTGCTCCAACGCCCTTCCACTTGATGCACTTTCTTCACTTGGCCTTTAGAATGCCAGTTGCCTTGCTTTCTGTTTTCCTCCTGGGGGCCTCTTAATGTTGCTGACTGCTTAACTTTGGAGAAACATTTTATCCTCTTATCTACTCAGTTCCTCTGTGCATCCAGTATTATGGAGCTGAATGCCTCTTTCATGCTCCATGCCTGAAGGGACTCTGAAACTTCTATCTTGAGATCAGACCTAGCCCCTAAATTCCAGATTTGTATACCCAACTGCCTCCAAGACATTTCCACGTGGATACCTAACAACTAGACCCAACCTCTGATCTGTCCTCCTTATCATCCTCCTTAATCCCCATGAAACCTGCTCCTGTAAGAGTCTCCATATCTCAGTAAGCAGAACTCCATCCTTCCAGCTGTTCAGGCCAAAAATGCTAAAGCTGCACTGTCTACAATGGGGCTATTAAATTTTCTTTTCATTCATTCATTATTTGATTTAATCAGTCATTCAAGCATCTATTGACTTTCACACACATTTTTTTTTTTAAGATTAATTTTATTGTCTTTGACAGAGAGAGACAGAGAGAAGAGGGTAGAGCCCAGAGCAGACTCCATAGTTGTATGTCATCAGTTTTTCAACATGGTTTCATTCCACACAGATGGGTAGGGGCCATGCAGTGTGGTAACTGGGCTGGGGCTTCCCACATGGGATGCACACCCCAGTTCAGCATATGGGTCCACACAGGCCAGGGCTGGGACTCGATCCTGAGGTCCCTGAGGCTGCAAAGCAAGCGCTTAACCCGCTGAGTCATCCCGGCTCCCCCTGAATTCCACACACTTTGCCAGGTTTGCAAACACAGAAATGATAAAGAGCCAGTGACTGCCTTCCAGGGATTCCTAGTCAAGTAAACAAAGAGAGTATGACCCCTAGATAATGATACCCAGACACATGCTTCAAATGACACCACAGTTTAGATTTATCAGAGCTATACCAAAGATTATAATTCAGTTCCTCAGTTGCGCTGGCCACATTTTGCATGCTTCATTGCCA
The DNA here is from genome assembly GCA_004027555.1 of Craseonycteris thonglongyai. Lineage (NCBI taxonomy): Eukaryota > Metazoa > Chordata > Mammalia > Chiroptera > Craseonycteridae > Craseonycteris > Craseonycteris thonglongyai. Next base: position 28,834 of record PVKE010010278.1, on the reverse strand, counting down.
CATGAGGATGCCATACTGGACATTGCTTATCTAGAACATTTCCACTGTGGCAGAGGGTTCCAATAGACATTGCTGCTGTCCTAATCATTTTCTTTTTAAGATTTTATTGTTTTTGACACAGAGGGAGAGACAGAGAAGGGGGAGGACCCAGAACAGTCTCCATAGTTGTACACCATCAGTTTTTGGCATGGTTTCATTCCACACAGGTGGGTGCAGGGCCGCACAGGGTGGGAACCGGATGAGGCCTCCCGAGTGGGACGTATGCCCTGGGTGGGAGCCAAACCAGAGGCCTCCCACATGATACACTTGCTCCAGTTCAGAATATGGGTCTACACAGGCCGGACCTGGAATTTGATCCTCAGACCCCAGGGCTACAAGAGGAGTGCTCAACCCATTGAGCCACCCCAGCATCCCCTAATCATTGATTCTTGACCCATCTTTTTTCTTCCTCTCATACCCAACATTCTGATCCATCAGCAAATCCCATTGGGTTCTCCCTTCAGGACAGATCTGGAACCACTGCTCCTCACCTTCACTGTCACCACTTTGTCCTGGAGCTGCATCTCCTTCCTGCTTCTACCCATGGTCCCCTAGAGTCTGTTATCCATACAGTAGCTGTGTAAATCAAATCACTGACCTTGGCTCAAAAACCACCCATGATCGCATGCAGAAGAAAATCCAGAACTTACAGTGGCCAAGGTCATGCATGATCTGGTCCTCTTTTCTCCCTGACCTCACTGCATCCTCATGTCCTAAAGCCCTGCTCCAGCTGTGATGGCCTCCCGACTATCACCCCACACCAGGAACACTCCTGCCTCTGGGCTTTTGCTCCTAATGTTTCTTTTGCTGGGACACTCAACACAAATATCCACGTGGCTCACACCCTCATCCCATTTCTTTATTCAAATGTGAGTCCTTCTCCAAAGCTCCTATTGTTCTCTCCCTCTCCCCAACATTTCCTCCCTCGGTTTCCCTGCTTTATTTTCTCTATCATGTTATCATAAAACTTGATGCATATATATTTTTTAAAGATTTATTTTATTGTTTGAGGGAAGGGAAAGGAAGAGAGAGAGAGGTGAGGACCCAGAGCAGTCTCCATAGTTGTACATCATTAGTTATGACATAGTTTCATTCCACACAGGTTGGACGTGGGGCTGCACGGGGTGGGAATCAAACCGGGGTCCTCCAGCATGGGAGGTGAGAACTTTCACCATTCAGCCATCCCGGTGATCCAGTTGCACCACAGTTCAGCACATGGGTCTGCACAGGCCAGGGATGGAATTCAATTCCTAGACCTCAAAGTTGCAAGGCAAGCACTCAACCTGTTGAGCTATCCCAGCATCCCCTTGATGCATATTTTATTTTGCTTAATTTTCTTGCTTATTGTCTGATCATCGAACCTAAACTCCATGAGGGTGCAGTTTTGCCTATTTTGATTTCTTCATTGCTGTCTCTATAGTGACTTGAAAATGCCTGGCACATAGTAATCACTAAGTATTTGCTGAATGAATGAATACATTGGTGAATAACAATGAGCACATGCCAGGAAGGAGCTTATCTTGTAGGTGGGGAAGACACAAAACCAAATAAAAAATGTAAGTTTACATAAGGTCTGGGTGAGTGTTATGCACTCGCTAAAATAGGGGGAATGTCACTTGTGGGGTAAGGGGAATAGTCAGAGAAGGTGACATCTGGGATCTGTGCAGTGAGAGGGAGTTGGCTTTGTGAGGTGCAGAGTATAGTCATTTCCAACATATGAAGAACACATGCAAAGGTCCAGAGATGGGTCTGAGCTTCACATGTTCAAGGGACAACAAAAGGCTAGTGGGACTAAAGTAAAAAGGGGGACAAAAGGGAGGTGGAGTCACTCAAATAAACACAATGCTGGCCACACAGAATTGTCACGGGGACTAAATGGGTTGCTACATGTAAAGACTGTTCAGGGGAAATCATAACTGAGTTAACTGGATTTAAAAAAGGGAGAAAACATTATTTTAGACAGGAAACAGCATGTTCCTAGGTCCCGGAGAGCATGAGAAGAGTCATGATGAACACAAGGAATGAACAAAGGCCAAACTGCAGGGCAGAAAGATTGAGGGGGAAGAATGAATGGTACGGGACAAGGCTAGCCAGGCCCATAAGGGAGAGAGCCTGGGGGCCATTAGGCCTTGACAAAGAACTGGATTGTGTTCCGATGGCAATGGGGAGCCACTGAAGAGTTTTGAGCAGAGAAGTGAACAGATCTGACATACTGTGAAATATCACTGGGGCTGCTACGTGGAGAACGGACTCAGGCGCAGGGCTGAGCAGAGGCAGGGAGGCCAGAGGGGATGGAGAAGCAGTGATCCCGGCAAGGGGTGGTGGTGACTGGGACCACAGAGAGAGGGCAACTGTACATGGTATTTAGGAATTGAAAAGGTTGAAACTTGGAAATAGACTGGAAGTGAAGGAGGAGTAACCACCACCCTTAGGTTTCTGGTTGAGCAGCTGGGTGGATGGTGGTGCCTTTTCCGATGCCAGGAAAGCCTTGGGGGAGGAACCAACTTTCCGAGCAATATCAAGGACTCTACTCAAGGGTGTCTTCTGCAGTTGGAAACATCAAGGAGGCTGCCAGAGATCTGGGGAAGGGTCTGGGATTGCAACCAAAGCCCTCAACACAGGGCCTGCACTGAAACAGCTATCACATTACTGTCATTATGGGGGTGTGCTGCCCCTCCTCCTACCTAAATTAAGCGTTCTCAAAAATGAAAGTTTGTAGAGCAAAAATATTCTTTATTTTAGGGATGGAAATAGGACAAGGAGGAGAAAGATACCTTTATTAGTTGCCACTGAAGTACCATCGAAAGAACATCCTGAGGAAACAAAGAGAAGGGTGTGTGTGGGGGGGGAGGGGGAATGGGGAGCAGGTATCTGAGTTCTGGAAGTCTGGGTCTCAAAGGTGGATAGGAATTGGACTCCTGGGTCTGAGGGAGGAGCGGCTGGGGTCCTAGATTCCTGGGTCTGAGGGAGGGGTTGGGGACAAGACTCCTGCCTGGGTCTGAGGAAGGAAAGGGTTGCGGGCCTGGACTCCTGGGTCTGCTGGAGGAGCCAGACGCTGGGACTACAGGGTTCCAGGTACTCACCACGCTAGCAAAGTCACGCTGGCTGATGCTAAGGCCGCAATAGCAGCGAGCAGGCACTGGTTGCTCGGCGTCAGAGCCTCAGGCCTGGTCAGCAGCTCGCCCAGACTCGGCCTCCAGGGTTCGATCAACTCGGCCTCCCGTGGTGCCCAGCGCAGCACTTCCCGGAAGGAGATCTGGAGTTCGGTCTCCCCGCGCGGGGGCGGGCCGGTCACTGAGGTGGGGCGGGGGCGGACTGGTCACTGGGAGGCGCGCAAGTCAGCCCGACGCGAGCCCCGCCCCCGCGCCGCGCCGCCCGCACCGTTAAGAAAGAAGTAGAGTCGCGCCAGGGGGCGCTGGTCGTGCGTGACCGCGCAGGAGAAGGTCCCGCGGTGAGTGGGCTGCACCGGCCGGATCCGCGCCAGGTACCCATGGGCCCGTGGCATCTCTCGGAAGTAGGACAGGTCCTGGGTCCGGAGCTGCGGGACGCTCGGGGTTAAGCGGCGGAAGCAGCGGGCCGCCCAGAGCCCAGGCCAGACTCGTACCCTCCGGACTCGCCATCTGCAGCGCACAAGCCCCGCCCCGCGCTAGACCACGCCTTCTTGAGCCACACCCTCAATTCTTATTCGCTAACCTTCACGCATAACCCCGCCTCCGAAGCCTTGACTCCGCCCGTTGGCCTAATAGTTGTTCTCTGGCCCCAAACGCTCACGTCCGGGTGCTGCCCTGCGAGCCTTGGCCCTTCCCCTAAATGCCGAGACCCGTCCCCGGCACGAAGCCTGAATTTACAGCGCTCCCCCGAGCCCCACCTCTGCGTCCCAACTCCCCGTCCTCTATAACGCATAACCCGCCTCTTAAACTCAACGCGCTGCCCCGCCCCGACTCACACCTCCTGCGAACTTCCAGGAATAGGTGATCTCCTCCTTAGGAAGCGGAAAGTTTACGGTGCAGGAGAACAGGGCCTGATCACCCCGAATCACCGTCAAGTCCTGAACTGGAGACGGGGCCGCGTGACCGCCTGGGCCCCCCGCAGACCACGCCCTTTCTCCCCGCTCAGCTCCCTTCTCTCCAGTTCCTTGGGTTCCTGCTCCTCACCTGGGCAGTCTAGCGGGTAGTTGCAGACCGTAGAATAGCAGCCACGGCAGCGGAAACGCCGGGCGACCTCCTGGAGTCCTGTGGGCGGGAACGCTGGGTCTGGACTCCACCTGCCTTCCCCAGCCCTGCTCCCTTAGGTGATTTAAGATCTAATAAGCGTCCCTGGGTTCACTGACCAGAACCTGGTTTCCCTGCGCTGATTGGCTAACTCTCGCCACTCTCCGGCCTTTCGGATTCCCATTGGTTTACTTTGGCTTTCGGGTCCGCCTTTTATGAGGTTTGTGAGCAATACCTGGTTGACTTTTCTCCAGGGCTCTTATTGGCCGCCTTCGGATCTGAGGCCCACCTCTGCTCTTCCACTCGAAATTCCAGGTTCTGCCCCGACCACCTCCCTTACCCTCACAATTCTGAGTTTTGAATGCAGTGCTTACCGCATGGAGGGACGCAGGCCTGAGCTGCAGAGAGAGGAATTGTTATTACCCTGGAAGTCGCAGGATGTGCCCCTAGAGGTGGTTACCGGGCCGGATGCATTCCTCGGGGAGGGCGGCACCAGGCCTGCCCTGGTCCACCTAGGGGGCGGGGCCCGGCCTGCAGCATTCCACAGGTCAGGCATGGGTTTGCTGCTAGCCGAGACAGGCCTGCTGCAAGCACTGAGGCGGGGCCAGCCCCCGTGTAGTGCACCGAGGGGGCGGGGCTGGATCCTGAGCGATCCTGGGGGACTCAGAGAGAAGAGTTGTGGCCAGACTATAAGTAGCCCACTTTCACTGAATGCTCAAGGCCAGACCCAGAGATTCAGGAAGAGGCCCAGGTTAATCTGAGACAGGACCATCTCAAGGGGTCCTAGCTGGGGAAGGAAACCTCCCTTCGAACGGGCGAGGCCACATCCCAAGAGATCCACGCAGAGGAAGAACCTGTGTCCCGAGTGCCCCCACGCCCCAAGGAAGTGGCTCAGAGATCTGCCAGGGGATTGGACTGAAAGCGAATGGCAGTCTCAGGACAGGGGTTTCTTAATTGTGTCTGTGCCTGGGGCAAGGAGATGAAGTCTATTTTACCTTCTTTAAGCTGTATAATGACTTTCCGCATTTTCTCCGCGGCATCAGGGAAGGCAACCTCAAACGACCCTGGAGGGTGGAGGGAGGCCTTACAGTAAAGACTTACCTCTTGGCTGGGCAAGCTCGACTGGACTATCATGGTGTCTGTACCGCTTCCCCAGCCCTTTTCCACACGTGTCTGGTATATATATATACACGACCCTCTCTTCTTACCCTCCCTTCTTACCGTCTCCCACCCTGTCTCCTGGGAAGTCTGACAAATCCCCAAGTCTCCTTTCTTCTGCCTCCTGACCATGGATGCCCTCCTCTGCCTTTATCTTGTTGAGGGGAAAGAAGATAAAGATCAAATTCTTCACCAAGGCCTTCATCAGGAGTGTCCAATCTTTAAGCTTCCTTAGGCCACATTGGAAGAATTGTCTTGGGCCACACATAAAATACACTAACAGTAGCTCATGAGCTAAAAAAAAAAAAATTTGCAAAAACATCTCATAATGATTTTAGAAGGTTTGCAAATTTGTGATGGGCCACATTCAAAGCTGTCCTGGGCCGCAGGTTGGACAAGGTTGCCCTACATGATTTGGCCTAGTTTCCTCTCACACTCTATTCCATATCTATTGCCTTTTACTTACTCTAATAGCAAAAGAAGCGTATTCTCTAGCACCTCAGGGCCTTTGCACATGCTGGCTTGTTTCTATTATAGTACACCTTTCCCCTTACTCCTATTCATCTTTCATGTCATACCTTACATACTCAGTGATTATATACATAGGCAGTGATGAGAGGGCCCTGAATCTTAGAATGTGGTCAGTACGTATGTGTGAAATTTCAGTATCCAACTGGGATGGAGACTGCAACTGGTATCCTGTGTCCCAAACCCATCCCTTGGATATGTTATATTCAGCATAGGAAGTGTTAAAATAAAAAATGAACCACCACATAAAATTTGAGAAAAATCAAATAAAATGTTTGGCACCTGTTTGTAAAAATTTGGAAGAACTGTGAGACAGAATTTCCACAAGGCTGCAATTAGCTGAAACTTTGAGACAGGGCATGCACCTGCCACCTCTCCATAGTCCCAGCCTTGATCCATTTCCACTCCTCTCTTACCCTTTCATGTTCTCTGTCCTTACAGGCATTTGAGGGTTTTATTATTATTATTATTATTATTATTATTATTTTGTATTGTTAAATTTATTGAGGTGACATTGGTTGGTGTACAATTCTATATTACATCGTCTGTATTGCATTGTGCTTATTACTCAGAGTCAGTTCTCTTTCCATCACCATATATTTGACGCGTTTGAGTTTAAACCTTCCAAACTGTAAGGTTTTGTGACTTTTTCCAAAGTGGATGGATGGATTTAATGGTGCAGGTCATTTTGAAAATCAGAGATGTGGCAGGGTGTTATAGGCTGTTGTGTCCCTTCCAAATTCATATGTTGAAGTCCTAATCCCCAGTATCTCAAAATGTAACTGTACTTGGAGTTAGTCTTAAAGAGCTAATGGAGTTAAAGTGAGGTCAGCAGGGTGGGCATGAATTCAATAGGACCGATTTCCTTATAAGAGGAGAAGATTTGGACACACTCACATAGAGGGGAAACCATGTGAAGACACAGAAAGTGAGAAGACGATCATCTACAACCAAGGAGAGAGGCCTCAGAAGAAACCAACTCTACCAACACTGACACCTTGATTTTGGACTTCCAGGATCCAGAATTGTGAAAAAGCAAATTCCTGTGTTTAAGCTGCCCAGTCTGTGGTGGTTATAGCAGCCCCAGCAAACTAATACACAGAGATCGCCAGTTGCTTCCAAATATCTATTACTCTTCAGTGAAAGAACACATTGCAGTTCAGCTGGGAAAGTATCCCCCCAGCTAATACTCCATTTCCCAGATTCCCCTGCAACTAGCTGTCTGATCATGTGACCAAGTTCTGGCTATTATGATATAAGTGGAAGTGTCATGTGGGAATCACAGGAAGTAACTTTAAAGAAAAGTGGTGCTTATTGATCCCCTCCCTTTCCTCCATCCTGCTAGCACTTGATTGCTGGAGCTCTGGCAGCCACACAGGACCATGAGGACAAAAGTTAGGTGACCAGACATCCCGCTTTTGGCGGGACAGTCCCGATTTTTAACAATTTGTCCCGTGGCGTTTTTAAAAAGTCCTGATTTTTGGAAAGAATGCACAACAAGCCAGGGAACGGCAGGAGATAGACCAAATTTTTAATCAAGAACCCCCCCCCCCCCCGCCCCCCCGGTCAATGGTGTCCCGCTTTACCAATGTTAAAATCTGGTCACCTTAGACAAAAGCTAGCCTAGGATGGCAAGGCAGAAAGCTAGAAAGAGCTTGGGTCCCCAATAAAATGGAGCTGCCATACTAGCCTTAAGTCCCTGTCTCAAGCCTTATTTTATAAGGGAGAAATAAACTTCTAGCTCCCTTGAGCCATTGGGTTTCTGAGGATACTGCCAAGAGTGGCTGACATGATAATTATTTCATTTACCCCCCTAAGAAGAGGGGGCACAAGCCATGAAGGGGGTTCAAAACAAGTAGTCAAGGGCTTAGAGGTCTCTTCTTGGCCACAGAGCAGGCATGTGGCATGGAAATGGCAGGATGATCAGGAGGATGTGGTCAGAGTGGGGAGTTCAAATCAGAGGCCAGGATGTTGGGGGAGTCCTCTAAAAAATAGCTGTGAGCCTACGTGACTCATGGGAGGATAAATGTGGGATATACCAAGTGAGCCATGGGAGCAGGGTGTTATATCTAGTAAACTGTGGGAATAAAATGGGGATGGAGCGAAATACTGGAACAGGCCAAGGGGTAGGAGTTATATGAAGTGACCCACAAGGGAGTGTGGGTCGAGGCTGGGAAGTCTCCCCAAAGAGGTGCCTACCTTTAGGAGCATCAACTGTTTCTGATCATCGGGGTTTGAGTCCTGGCTCTTTCATGAGCACACCTGTCTCTCATCTAAGATTTCCATCACAAGTCCTCCTCCCTAAGGGACAAGTGACTTAACCTTCCTAAGCCTCTTTCATAAAATGGGGACAGTATCAGTGTCCACCTTACAGGGTTGGGGGTAGGTGGGTTTAATGTGCATACAACACAAAAGCATCTTCACCCTGGCCCAAATTATGTGCCAAGTACCATTTAGTGACTGTGTGAGGTAATGCCTGTAAGCGCGTAGCATGGTACCTGGCACGCAGTGAGTGCTATGTTTGAGATGGGGAAACTGAGGCATGGAGGTTAGGGAAGTGGCCCGACATCCATCGGTTAGATCTGAAACCAGTCAGTCTGGCTCCAGAGCCCCACATATAACCACCGTCTGTGGCATATCACTCTCCTCTTTACATCGTACTCTACTCCATGGCTTATGTACACACATAACATCACCCGCCACCACCGACAGCCACTCTGAGCCAGCACGTCCCTGTCTTGGGTCCTTTATCGAGGAGACAACGGGGAGTCACTGGTGCTTCCTGCTGCCCTTACCCCATACATCTGGTCCAGATGTCTGCTGGGTCCATCATCGCTGTGCAGCTGAATCCCCAACTTCCCCAGCTAGAAAGTGGGGCTATAAACCCCCACCTCACAGGGCTGGTAGGAGTCTGTCCTTTAGGAGGATAAGTAACAGAACTCTGTCTGGCCAACATAGCCTTTCCCATGTACGGGGCAGGTTTAACACATACTCCAATCTTTGATCTTCCATCTCTCAGCTCAGACCTCCTCTTGGCCCACCTGGACCACTGTGACTGATCCAGCCACCACCAGTCTCCGTACTTCTACCCTCAGCCTTAGTCACATCCTGTCTCTCTCAATCTCTTTAAATTCCTCTAGTGGCTCCCGCATCTCAAAAACAAAGGCAAAAAAGGGCCTAAAATAGCAGTTCTCAGTGTTCCAGGAGCAGCATCACCATCACCTGGGAACTTGTCAGAAATGGCAATTTCCAGGCCCTACCTCAGATCGACTGGTCAGAAATGAGGGGTGGGGCCCAGGACCCTGCATTTTTAACAAGCTCTCAAGAGATCTTGGCAGACACAGGCTGAAGACCCACTGGCCTTCCAAGTCCTACGCATGTGGCCCCTTGCCGACTCCGATTTCAGCTCCTGTTTTCTCCCTTAATGACTCCACACCAGCCCCACGGGCCCCCGGGCCTTTGCATTAGCTCTTGTCTCTGCCTGGCTCTCACGGTCACCTTGTTCAGGTCTTTGCTTGCTTGTACCTTCTCTTTTGTGCCTCCCCTGACCAACTTGTTTAAAATGATCACCCCACTGGCCCATGACCATCCCGCTCTGTTTTCTTCTGGAGCATGGATCACCAGCTGACATATTATTTCATTGATTATGTTTATTTCTCTGTCCACCCCCACCACCCCAAGGGCAGGTGGTTTGGTTTGGGTCGCAGCTGTGTCCCCAGTGTTGTTCCTGGCACACTTAGTAACTATGTGTGGAACATATTGCACCAGCTTCTCCCGGCCTCCGGTCTGCCCTCCGCATGGCCCCAGAGGATGTTTCTACACCCAGAGCTGACCCTGTCCTTCCCCTGCTCACAGCGCTGCTTCTCCAGGACAGAGCCCCAGGTCTTTCTTACCTTATAGCTGAGCCCTGGACCTGTGGACCTAGCTCCCTCCCGGGCTGCTCATAGTTACCAGGTCCTAGCCCAACTCACCATCTACTCAACTTTTTCTCTGAGACCCCTCGTCTCAGCGATGACCCGCTGCCCACCCAGGCACGGGGCCAGCCCCCAGGCACTGTGCTCTAACTCCCCTTTCCCTGGACAGCCCACCAGTCCTAAGCCACGTCCCTTCTGTCTTGGACTTTCTGAGCCCCATCCCCTCCTCTCTACCTTCACAACCCCCCGTCCATCTCAGGCCTTCACGCCAGCCTCCACCCAGGCCTCCTAGCCTCCACCCAGGCCTCCGAGCCTCCACCCAGGCCTCCGAGCCTCCACCCAGGCCTCCGAGCCCCCACCCAGGCCTCCGAGCCCCCACCCAGGCCTCCGAGCCCCCACCCAGGCCTCCGAGCCCCCACCCAGGCCTCCGAGCCCCCACCCAGGCCTCCGAGCCCCCACCCAGGCCTCCGAGCCCCCACCCAGGCCTCCGAGCCTCCACCCAGGCCTCCGAGCCTCTATCCTCTCCTCTCCCTGCTCCAGGCTGTCTCAGGAGGGATCTTGTTCCCGTCTCTCAAAACCTCCTGGGACAAGATGGCCTACATGGGGAGAAAGGGAGTTTCCTGGAGTCCTGTACCCCGCCTGCCAGCTCTGAGTTCTTCACGGCTCCCTGGGGGAGGGGGAACCACAGCTGACGTCTTTCCCGTGCTGGACTCCCAGACACCCCCTGGATGAATGGGAACCTCCCCATCTTTGGGGATCTTTGTCAGAACACTTGGTGGGCAAGAGCAGAAAACAAGAGAAGTCATGGCAGATGTAGAGATAAGCCCTGAGCCCCACGAGCTCTGCGGTGGCCAGTTCACGCTGCACGACAGGGCTCAGACCTCCCTCCCTCCCCTCACCCCCAGCAGTCCCCGTCTCCAGCATAAGGAATACAGCATTTATGCCAGAGGAAGGTCTCGCCTCTGTGGTTCTCTTCGGGAGTCCCCTCTCTCTCACTGAGCTCGGAGGGCATGCTGGGAGGCAAGGAGACGGTCCCACCTTGCAGGTAGGTAAGCGGAGGCACAGGAGGCAGCAACACGTCCAGAACCTCACAGCAAGGGCAGAACATACGTCTACTTGATCCCACTGGGCTTCAGATGGTAGGTTATTTCTGCACTGTCCCTTTACCTCCTGCCAGCATGGCCCTGACAAATAACTGGTTACCTGGTGCCACCTCCTTCCAGATCCCTGTTGCATTCCTGGGCCCTCTGTGCACACACATCATCTCTTAGGGGTTCCAACGCCGCATCTCCCACTGCGGCCATCCCCACCCCACTCACCTCGGGCGGTGGCCAGCTCCTGGAGGGACAGCGTCATCTGGGTGAAGGCGTCATGCAGGTGGCTTCTCTCGTCATAGTCTGGGGGCGGGGGCGGGGGCATGAGGGAAGCAGCTTACCCCAACACCGTGTTCCCCAGGTGGACAGTCTGTCTCTTTAAGACATCATCTGCATCTTTTTGAGTCTCTGTCCTCCAAGTCTCTATCCTTCCATCTCTGAGTCTCTGTATCCCCCTTGTTTCCATCTTCCCGTCCCTCCGAGTCTGTCCCTCCAGTCTCTAGCCTCCTGTTTCTGAGGCTGTCCCTCCATTCTCTATCCTCTTGTCCCTCTGAGTCTGTCCCCCCACCCTGTCTTTATCCTCCTGTCTCTGGGTCTGTTGCCCCCAGTCTCTATCCTCCTGTCCCTTTGAGTCTTCCCCCCGAGTCTTTATCCTCTCCTGAGTCTGTCCCCATCTCTATCCTCCCATGAGTTTTTGTCCCCCATCTCTATTCTCCTGTCCCTTTAAGTCTGACCCCCATCTCTATCCTTCCCTCTCTCTGAGTCTCTACCCCCATCTCTATCCTCCCCTCTGAGTCTCTACCCCCCACTTCTATCCTCCCCTCTGTCTGAGTCTCTACTCCCATCTCTATCCTCCACTCTGAGCCTCTAGCCCCATCTCTATCCTCCCCTCTGAGTCTCTACCCCCAACTCCATCCTCCCCTCTGAGTCTCTACCCCCCACTTCTATCCTTCCCTCTCTCTCTGAGTCTCTACCCCCATCTCTATCCTCCCCTCTCTCTGAGTCTCTATCCCATCTCTATCCTCTCTCTCTTGAGTCTCTACCCCCATCTCTATCCTCCACTCTCTCTGAGTCTCTACCCCATCTCTATCCTCCCCTCTCTCTCTGAGTCTCTACCCCCATCTCTATCCTCCCCTCTGAGTCTCTACCCCCATCTCCATCTATCTGTCTGTGTGCTTCTCCCGGGGACTAGCCGGGCCTCTCTGGTCCCTCCCTCCGCATATCCGGCCAGCAGCCCGGAGGCCGGCAGTGGGCTTTCCTCACTGATTTCGGTGTCCAGGAGGCCCTTAAAGGCGGCTGTGAAGGCCTCCTCGCACTTCTCAAGCTCTGGGCCCTCCTGGCCCGTGAAGGTCTGGCAGACCCGGAGGCGCTCACTGTAGGATGTGAAGCAGAGGAGACAGGCCCAGGCGGGAGCCCTGAAGACCGTGAGAGCCACCAGGGCACATGGGAGAGCTCTTGCTGGAGCCAGCAGGGCCATAGCAGACGGTCTTGGGCTGGGGAGAAGTTGGTGACCTTTGTGAGGTCACCATAGGTGGGGGGAGGGGCTTGTGGTATGAGGCCAAAGGTCAGATTTCAGTTGCTGGTGAAATGTCAGGCTTGGGGCTTTTAAAGAGGAAGGATGTAAAGGGTAAGGGGTCAGGGGTCGGGCCGGCAATCTTCAGGCTTGTGGTTGGGCCGGACGCCAGGCTCCCAAGAACCTCACCTGTGACCCTGGACGTGCTCACAGGTTAAAGGGTCTCAGGGACCCAGAGGCCAGCAGTGTGGTGCATGGTGGCCCGGCAGGTGCTGGGGTGGGGTGAGGGGGTGGGTCAGAGATGGAGATGCCGCAGACACACTGTGAGTGCCTGAGAGACAGAAACTGAGACACAGACATCAGAAAGCACAAGGGAGAACAGAGAGTCCGAGAGGCCGCCGTGCAGCACACACAGAAACCTCAGACACGGTGGAGATGGAGACAAAAAAAACCAAAACAACCCAGCGATTTCTTGATGGGAGAGAAACTCTTTAGGGGAAGGGGAGGAGGGAACTCAGGGACAAGGACAAGAGAGACAGCCCAGCTCCTTCTCCCAGGGTCCCTGCAAGCAGCCAGGCAGGGTGGGGCAGGGGCTGGGGGTCCCCGCCGGGTGGGCGTCCCGTGCAGGGCGCAGCCTGGGGAAAGCTAGGAGGCCGTATAGTGATCTCCGTGGGTGTCCTCCTCAACTATACAACCTCCTACCTCAGCCCGGGGGGCGCGGCAGGTGGACAGACAGACGGATGGACAGACACACAGGGGCCAGGAGGGCAAGGGTGGGTGGGGAGGGCCGGGGAGGCCCCAGCTGCGATGGTGAGCCCCCGACACGGACCCACAGACACGAGCTTGTGTGCGGCGAAGGCCCCGCAAGGTCGGTTCTACGGGTGGGTGCCAGGACCCAGGAATCCGGGCCCCCGGCCCCCTCCTCCCCAAGGACACCAGCAATCAGTGCTTCAGCCCCATCCTCACCGGGGACCCAGGAGTTCAGGTCCCTGGTCCCTTTCTTCCCAAAGGTGCCTGGAGTCCAGGCCCTCAAGCCCGTCCTCCCTCAACCCTGGGAGTCCAGCTAGGCCCGTCTCCCTGGGGAAGGCACAGCTTCCTGGACGCTGGGTCCGAGGGAACCTCACCTGTTTTGGAGTTTGGCTCTTTGTGCAAGACAGCTCCCTACTCACCTGTTAGATTCAGGAATCCAGGATATGAAGACTTCAAAGCCCCTCTGGGTCTCACCCTACCACCCCATCCCTTCTTTTTGGCCTCTCATCATTTATAATGATGACAGCTATGATCCCTGAGCTCCAACACTGCTCCAGGCTTCTGCAATCTCATGGTCCAGAGGTCCAGATGCTACCTGCACCCCCATTTTGCAGGTGGGAAGGCTGAGCCCCAGAGAGGGGCAAGGAAGTGGCCAACACCAGCTGGCCCATGCAGGGTCGTCGTGGAAGGCACCAGGGAGTGGCAGGCTTCCCAGGTGGGCAGGACCCAGCACCCACCCTCCCAGCCCTGGTCTAAGAGTCTGTGCCCCTGGGGGTCTCTCCCTCTGCCCAGTTCTCTGTCCCACCTCTGTCCCCATCTTTATGGTGCTCGCTCTCCACCTGCTGCTGCTTTCTCCTGCTGCTTGGTCTATCTCAGCTTCTGTCTCACCTGGCTCCCAGCTCCTCCTGCGTGTGTGTATTTCTCCCTCTGCTTTCCCTCTCTCACAGTGCCTTTCTCAGACTCCCCGATTTCTTCTCTCTCCCTCTTCCCATTCTTCTCCTTTATCGTCTTTCTCCCTCCCTCACCCTGTCTTTGTCCCTCTCATTCTCTCCCTCAATTTCTGTCTTCCTCTCCTCTCTGTTTTTTTTTCATTCTCCGTCCTCTCCTCCCCCTTCTCTCCATCTCTCTGTCTCTTTTACTCTCTCTGTCTCTCTCCTTTCCTCTCTTAGGTCTCTCTCCTCCCTTCCCTCCCCCCTTCTCTTCTCTTGCTGTCTTGCTCCCTTCTTCTCTCTCTCTCTGTCTTTCTCCTTCCTTCCCTCCCTCCCCCTCTCAGCTATGAGCCAGGTCTGGAGCTGGGGGTGGGGTGGGGGTGGTTGGAGAAGGGGCCCAGGGCTGGGGTAGCGACCTGCTGAGGGGGAGGAGAGGCGGGAAGGGGGCGGAGGAGGAAAGGGGGGAGGCGGGGGCCAGAGACGGGTCTACAGTCCCAGCTCTCATCCCTTTTCCCTCCTTCCCAACCTCCCAGACCCTCAGGCAGGGGCGAGAGTCAGGCCAAGGTGGGGAGGAAGGGGAAGGGAGGAGGCTGCCCCCCCCCAACAACCTGGCCCAGAGCCCAGGCCTGGGTTCCCAGCATGCCCCGGGGCTGCCTGGGGCCTGAGGAGGGGGGTAGAGTAGAGGGGAAGCCGAGAATCTTAAAGATTTGCAGGACCTGAGCAACTCCCCACTACCCAATAAATGTGTCCTTGGGGAAACTGAGGCCCAGAGAGAAGGGTCAGGACTTGTTCAAGGTCACTGGACAAGGTGTTGGTGGAGACTCAACTCCCTGGGCCTATAGCCCCATTTGGGGAAGGGGATGGGGCTAGCCTTCCCCCAGGTCTGGGTCCCCTTCCCCCTCTCTGCAGACCCTGGGGAGCCCCCAAGGGTCAGAGAGCAGACCCAAACAGTCTGGCACCATGGCAACCAGCTGGCCCCACCCCCTTAACCCCTGGAGGGCTGGACTCCAGCTGGGGCTAGAGAGGAGGTGGGGACTCCTGGGTTCAGAGGGGGAAGGGACTGGGGGCCGAACTCCGGGGTTTCCTGGAGGGTGGGGGTTGCAGTGTGGACTCCCAAGTCTGGGAGGAGAGGCTGGGAAGCCAGACTGCTGGGTCCTGGGGTGCAGGGGGCTAGGGGTGAGGATTCTGGAATTCTGAGGGAGGGGGCTGGGTGGGGGACTCCCAGGTCTAAGGGAGGAGGGGGTTGGGGCCTGGAATCCCAGGTTCCTCAGGGAGCCTGGCTGCTGGGCCTCTCCTCTGCCAGACAGCCCCTGCCCCCGCCGCTGACCCTGGCCTGTCTGGCAGCCCAGACAACCTCCCCCTCCTCCGCGGCCCCCTCCCACTTGCATGGCTCACCCTTGACCCCTCAAAGCCCCGCAGCCCCTTCCCTGCCCCTCCCCCGCCCCTCCAGCCAGACGTTAACCCTTCCGCTACCAAATGCACCTCCAAAGCCAGACTCTCCCTGCACCTCCCCCGAGGGCGCGGGCGGCCTCCGAATCTGGCTACCCCATCCCATCTCTCCTCCCAGCGGAATCCAGGAGGTGTTCCCCGCCTTCTCCTCCTCTGGACCCCGGAATCCAGGCTCCCAGCCCCCCACCTCCAAGGATCCACGAGCCTGGACTCCCAACCCCCTCCTCCTCTTTCAAGAACCCAGCCATCCAGATCCCTGGCTGCTGCCCTCCTCGGGGACCCCGGTGTCCGGGCCCCGAGCGCATCCTCCTCCCCTTCCGCAGACTCACGGCTCCGCGGCTCCCGCGTCGGAGGGAGAGGTCTCCAGGGCCGGCCCCGGGCCCCACGGCTGCCGGCTGCTCTCCATCCTCCGCCCTCCTCCGCCGCCCGACGGCCTCTCCCCTGCCTCCGCGTCCAAGCCATCCTCCTCCCTCTTCTCGACTCCCCCCGGCGCCGCGGCCCGGCTCCCCGCCCGGGACCCCGCGGCCCAGCCCCTTCCCCAGGGGCCCCCGCCCCGGCCCCTCCCGCCGCCCGGCCCTGCGCGGCCTGGCTTCCCCCTGCCCTGCAGCTGGCCCCGGTCCAGGGGAAAAAATTCCATCCAGCCCGGGAGGAGGAGCGGGCGGGGGAGGGCGCGGGCGGGAGGCCGGCCGGGGAGCGTGACGCAGGGAGGAGGGAAGGGACAAAAGGGGCCGGGAGGCGGCGGGCCCGCGGCGCTCCCCGCGCTCCCTCCCTCCGCCTCCCTCGGCCGGCCCGGCTCTCGCGTCTCCGCTTCGGGTCCCCTCCGCCTCTCCTCCCTTCCCTTCTCTCCGCCTGCCTCCTTGCGCGCGCGCTCTCTCTCCCCTTACAGCCCCCTCTCCCCATCAGGGTCTGCTCCTCTTTCCCTGCCTCCTTCCCCTCCCTCCGCTTGAATCTCCCCACCCATCCACCCACTGGGGACTCAAAGGTGAATCAGACCCACATCTGCCCTTGCAGATGGAGCTCACAGTCTGGTGGAGGAGACAGACCCAGACGCAGACAGTTCCAACCCCGGGTGATGGGGCATGACCGAGGGGGGTGCCAGCGGCTGGGGGAGCCGGAGCTGGGCAATCCTTTCATCTGGAGACAGCCCGTAGGACCTCCAGAGGAGGCAGGGCTGGCGGCGTGGCCTCCAGAAACCGGCAGAAGTTAGATCCGAATGGCTGAGAGAGGAGGGCGGCAATAAGGGCGCCCCAGGCTGAGGATGCAGTCTAAGCAGCGGCCCAAAGGCAGGAAACCAGGGGCGGATCCGGGAGGGCAGCACAGCAGTCAAGGCTGCCTGGAGCCGTAGAGGACTGCAGTCCGGGATCAGCGAAGACGAGGCCAAGGTGGTGGGCGGGGCCGGCTCGCCAGCGCTCGGGAGGACAAGCTGGGGACTTTTTTATCTGAGATTGAACGCGAGCCATGGGGGGCTGTGTGCGAGGGGAGGAGCAGGGTCAGGCCTGGGTGTCAGAAAGACCCCTCTGGGCCCCTTGGGGGATGCATGGATGGGGGGAGACTGGTGGAGGCCAGGAGGCTGGGGAGGAGGATGAGGGGGGCCGGGGCTGGGACCCTGGGGACAGAGAGGAGGGGCCGGGGCAGTGAATGTGGGAAGGCCGGAGGGACTGAACCCTGACAGCCTCTGGGGGGGGGGGGGTGTGATCAGTAGGGAAGCCGGGAAGAAAACACAACCACCAGGAGTCTGACCCAGGACCAGAGGGGATATAAGCATTGTTCCCAATGGGGAACCGAGGAAGACGAGGATACCAGAGGGGGGAGATGCTGTGTACAGCCTGGAACTCAGTGGATGTGAGAGGCTGGGGGACACTGAGGGAAGACATTCAGGTGGCGGTGCGTATACAGTTCTGGGGCTGCAACAGTGGCAAATGTGTTTCCCTCCCACCCTGTGCCCTGGCCACCCGGTTTTCTCTGGGGACAGCTTATGCTTCCCAATTGCTTGTGCATCATTCCTGAGGAATTCTGCACATCTTTGCACATATATTATACCACCCCCTTCTTAAAAAAAAAGATTTATTGTTTTGACAGAGAGACAGAGAGAAGGGGGAGGGCCCAGAGCAGTCTCCGTAGTTGAATGTCATCAGTTTTCAACATGGTTTTGTTCCACATGAGGCACACCCCCTTGAGCCAGCGACTAAAGGGGAGGGGTGGGGGGAGGAGTGAGAACTGAACTGGGGGCCTCCCGCGTGGGAAGCACCCCCCAGTTCAGCATATGGGTCCGCAAGGGCCAGCGCTGGGATTCGATCCTCGATCCCCAGGGCTGCAAAGCCAGCGCTGGACCTGCTGAACCCGCTGAACAATCCCAGTTTCTCCTTCCCCTTCTTTTTTTGTCCCCAGAGGGGATCACACTATTTTACACTTTGCTTTTTTAACGTTGTATCTGGACAATCCTATATCCGTGCTTATAGAGCAATATCATTCATTTTAGTGGTTGTATAGTATTCCATTATAGAAATCTATTTCTACGGATTCAATCGCTCATTTGGGAAATTTTTTTTTTTTTACATAAAGAAACTAATATGCAAATCACTGAATGTTTTCTTTTATTGATTTCTTCCAATGCTGTTAAGCCTCTGAACCCAGATATTTGATAAATAGTTACTTGTAGGTCTTTTAAAATGTATTATTAATTACTAAAGATAGGAATAACAATGAAAAACACAGCTTTTGCTGAAAGTCTATTTGGGACAGGCCTTGGGCTGGGCATTTGTTATCCATTATATCATTCAATCATCACAGCAATCTTATTAGGAACTGTTTTATCTCCAGGAGAAGATGACAGAACTGAGTGGCCCAAGCTCAAGGAGTGAACATCAGAGCCAAGATGCAAACCCAGGCCTCTCTAGCTCCAAATCCCATGCTCTGTCTTTGGAGGTGAGCGGCCTCTGGGAACACATGCAACTTACTTGGGATTGATATTGGGCGCGTGCTAGACTTGTGCACACAGATTTACATACAATGAACAGGACCTTTTGTCAGACCCTGCACATGGGACTTGGCATCCAGAATTACCATCAGTCCACAGTCGCCCCAGATGCCCCCAAGTCAGGCCAGGACGGTGACTGCACCAGCCTGCTGTGTCTCCTTGGCCTGGTGCTGATCCTGGGGTTCTCGGTGTCTGGGTCTGTCTCTGGCAATTCATTAAAGGGCACGATCCGGGTCTGAGTCCTCTCTGTGTCCTCAGTATCACCCACCATAGGGTGTGGCTCAGAGCAGGGGCTCAGGAAAACGTCTGCTAAATAAATGAATCTAGAGATGGACGAATAACATATGGCTTATGTGTTAGGCTGGGACTTGCTTAGGCCTCTGGGATAGGAGAACATAATTCCTGTTAGTTCCTGAAACCAGGCCTCCATTCTCTTGGTTAGTGAACCACAGGAACCACTTTTTCCATCCTTCTCTGAGAGGCAGGGCTCACAAATCCCTTGGCACCTAAGACTCAGCTACTGCAAGTCTGACAAATCCCTGAGTCTCCTGAACCTTCATTCCCATGGACACTTGAGACTCAGGAGCCACCATGCATTGACATCAGCCCTTGAGGCGTAGGCTCTACCATTCCCATCGGCCCTTGACACTCAGGCCCACCATTCTCACCAGACATTCACATACTGTTGTTCTCAACTCTGGATCCCCATCCTCCACAGTCCCCACCATTCCCACACTCCTAAGGTGTAGGGGCCACCATTCCCACCATCTCCTGAGGCACGAGTTCTACCATTCTTATTAGTCCTTAGAACAGGGTGCCCACGTAATAGTAGAAACACCCCATTCTTCACAGGGCCATCCCCAAGTTCCTGGAACTGTTAGCCAGGAAGACATTTTAACGTGCCCTCAGGTAGGTCTGAGTCAAGGACTCACTTCTTAGTACTCTAGAAAAGGAGGCACCAGGACACACAGAGCATCGAAGCAGCAGAGAAGCCTTCCAGGTGAGGGCTCAACCCCAATCCTGAGATACTCCTACAGCACCCCCAGAGAACCTTCTACATGGGGCTGAAACCCCAAACTTGAGACACTCCTACAGCCCCACTTAATCCTCACAGGTATGATAGTCCTCAGACTGGCCGAGCAGCCGAAATCCCAGATGATTCAAATGCAACCGACACTTCCGTTTGCCATGAAGTAATCCCAAGGGGCAGCTCGCCCTGGTGGACTTGAAGGAGGGGTGACAGGGCGCCTCTCCTGACGGGCGGGGAGAAGGCAAACCTCTTCCACTAGGAGCCCTTTCCTGGGCAGGCTGGTTGGGAAAATAGGTGTGGAAGCTTTCTCTGCCGCCCTGTCTCTTCCCTTTTGGGGCATGTCTTCTGTTTATCTGAGTAGTGAATGGTCTTAGCGGCTCTTCACATCTCAGCAAAAGGTAAGGAAGGTGTTTCTGAGGCTCAAGGAGACTAGAGTGGATGTGGTGCGTGTATGCCTGTCAGCTGCCATCTACCTCCCGCCTCCTCTGCTACTAGAACCTCTCCTTCCTAAGAGAAACACACTCCCCGTGACTCTAACAAGAATGCTCTAACATTAATGCCCCTCCTGCCTCTCCCAAAACACTTGGTCTGGGCATGTGACCCAATACAGGTCAATCAGAGCTGATTAGAATCCAAGCTTTTATTTTTTATCATGACACTTAATTTTATGTCTCTAAAACACACAAGTATCTGCATGCACTTACAGTGGTTTTGTTTGCCAAGAACAGAATGCTATTTTACATAGCAAGGCGATTAAAGGCCTGGACTCTGAAGCCAGACTGCGTGGGTCTGAACCCTGGCTCAGCTGTTTTACTAGCTATGTCTCTTAATGCCTGAATTTTATCACCAGTGCAATGGGTATGATAAGAGCAACACCTACAGGGGATGCCAGGATAGCTCAACAGGTTGAACACTTGCCTTGCTACCACAAGGTCTGGGAGCAAATCCAGGCCTTGGCCCGTGCAAACCCACGTGCTGAACTGCGGCACAACTGGTAACTTCTGGCGATGGCTCAGTGGTGAAGGCTCTCACCTCCCATGAGGGAGGCCCCTGGTTTGGTTCCTGCCCTGTGTGCCCCCACATCCACCTATGTGGAATGAAACTATGTCACAACTAATGATGTACAACTATGGAGACTGCTCTGGGCCCTCCCCCCACCTAACCTTCTCTCAAACCATTAAATAAATCTTAAAAAAAAAATAAAAAGAATAGTATCTACTCAGGGTTGAGATATGAGGATTAAAGGAATTCATATGTGTAAAGGGTCTAACACAGCGTCTGGCAAGTAGTAAACCACATAAAAGAATTATCTGTTGTTATTAATTCTACAGGGAAGGAGCGCCATATTTTTCTAATTTCTTAATGTACACGCACAGAATTGGACATAAACAGGACAATTTATCCTTACGCAGATAGTTTTGCTGCATTCTTTCTTCCCCCTCCCCAGCCTTTCTTTTGTCTTTGCTTGCTTTTTCTTGACCCTCTTGCCCACTCCCCAGGTGCCTCTCCACCCAAAATCAGGTATTGTATCTGTTGTGGGTTGAATTGTGTCCCCCAAAGAGATATGTTGCTGTACCTGTGGGTGCCACTTTATTTATAGATGGAATCCAGTTAAGATGAGGTCATATAGATTAGGGTGGATCTCAACCCCCATGACTGGTGTTCTTCTAAGGAGAGGGAGATGTGAAGTTACGGAGCAGAGACACAGGGAAGAGGGCCACGGGACGATGAGAAGTGGAGACTGGAGGGATGCATCCACAAGCCAAGAAATGCCGAGGAGTGCTGGCAGCTCCAGGAGTTGGAAGAAGAAAGAAACAGCCTTCAGATGGCGTTCGGCCCGCTAACACCTTGATTTCTGACGTCTGACCTGGGCAACTGTGAGAGAATACATTTCTGTGGTTTTTAGCCACCCAGTTTGTGGTAATTTGTTATAGGAGTCCTAGGAAAGCAATACAGTATCCATGATAACCTGTGACTTTCCATACTTTATTTTTTTTTAGATTTATTTTATTGTTTCTGACAGAAACAGAGAGATACAGAGACAGAGAGAGACAGAGAGAAGAGGGAGGGCCCAGAGCAGTCTCCATAGTTGTGTGTCATCAGTTTTCAACATGGTTTGGTCCGCACAGGTGGGCCGGGGCCGCGCAGGGTGGGAGCCAGACTGGGGGCCTCTCACATGGGAAGCTTGCCCCTGTGAGAACCAAACTCAAGTGGAAAGCACACCCTAGTTCAGCATATAGGGCCCCATGGGCCGGGGGCTGGGACTGGGGCTTGATCCTCAGACCCCAGGGCTGCAATGCAAGTGGCCAACCCGGCTTCCTAGAGTGCTTCAGTTCTGATGGGGAAATCTGCATGCCTCTTATACCCAAAAAGCCTTATGAATATTAAGGGTGTTTTAATGAGATGCCATTAGGAAGATTGTATCTCTTCTTGGAATTGAGAAACGCTTGTAAAAATGTAAATAACAACATGAGGCAAAAGAGCAAAGATTAGAATAGATAGAAATTCAGAGATCATTTTTTTTAATGGTAGGCAGCCTTCTTTGTAGAATGGTTTGGTATTCTAGCCTTCATATTATTAAAGAAAATAATCCTTAATAACAATATTTGTTTGGGTTTTTTTTTAGTTATTTAATTCCATTTAAGTCAGGCATCTTTTAAGAAAAGTATGATTTGAGAAATTTTCACATTTGTGAAGATGAATGTAAAAAGATTGATGACTTTGCTGACTTAAATTTCTTGAAGTGGAAATAAAGCCCTCTAAAACCATGCATGACAATTTCTATGATAAATCAGCTTTGATCCAGGCATAATAATGAATGCAAAGAGCAGGGAAAACAAAACATGACAAGGAAGTCAGAAATGAGGTTGCCCCAAACATATTTTGTTCTCACTCATCAAACTTTAAAACAACATATTTTATAAGAATACTTTTTAAAGATAGTTCTTTCTTAGTTTTGAGTCTATTGAAGCCAAAACCTTAAATCAAAGCTGCCAAATTGACTGCAAAGTACTGTGAACCATTTTCAGAAGGGGAAGATGAAAGATTTTCAAAATTTGCCCAAGCTATTATTTCAAAAAGCTTTTTCTAGACAACATGTTTTGAAAAATTATTCTGGATTATATTAAATTGTGCACAGAGTTATTTTATATACAATTTTTCTACCTTGAACACAAAAAATCTGGACATGGAGAAATACCAGGTGTCCTTTTTTTCCTGATGTATAATGAGTTTAACTATTTTTCTACTTGGTTGCTGAGATATTTCTGGGTCTTACACATCGTTAACAAGTTAGTGAATATGGTTTATAAAATGTATGGAGAATGGAAAAATCAATAGTTGACAGTGATAATGGGACAAAATTGGCAAAGCCTGTGAGCAAAATAGTAATTAATCAGTTTATTGTGACTTGTTGACACTCTAGTTGTGCATCCAAAAATAATTAGAACTCAGTATCACGTAAGAATTACTGGCCATAAGTAGGAGGATGGCTCATTGTTTTCCTTCATCCAAAATCAAACTCATGACATACAAGAGATTTTGGAACTGTATTCAGACAAGGTGTTCAAACAAAATGGCAAAGATCTTCCATGTTCAAAGGGCTACTTGAATAAACAGACTTAAACAGTGTGCTCGGCAGAGGACAATATTGACATATCAGGAAATACTGATGAGTGAGAGTTGCTTGCAGACACAGTGGTTGGTTCATTTGATGAACCTCTGAAGAAGTAGCCAAATAACTGCTGTGAGAGCAGAGGTATTTCATACACGATACATGCTACAGACATGTTGCTATCATTCTGCTCCTCCCACAGAAACCGCTGTGTAGCTATTGAAAGCTGATATAGAGAAGGAAATTCCAGTATCATTTTTTCAGTGTAAGTGGCCTCCCCAAATGGCTCCCAATGAGCTCCACTTCCTCAGATTCACACCCTTGTGTAATCACGCTACCCTTGAGTGTGGGCTGGACCTGGCGACTTGCTTATAATCAAGAGAAATACAGCGAAAGTGATGGGTGGCACTTCATTTCCAAGATTAGGTTACAAAGGACTGGGACTTCAGTTTTGCTGGCAAACTCTGTCTCTTGCCTTCTTGGCTTTCACATATTAAGGAAGTGAGTGCTGAGGGTAATGAGGGAGGCTGGTGGGAAAGCTGTGGGGGGAGTAGGGAGGGGGCATCAAATATGTGGTGATGGAAAGAACTGACTCTGGGTGGTGAGCACATAATGCGATGTATAGACAATGTAATGTAGAATTGTACACCTGGAAACAATGTAATTGATATCAATCAATGTCACCCCAATACATTTAACAATTAAAAAAATAAATAAAACGCAAGTGAGCGACCACGTGGTGAGCTGCCGTTTTGGAAAGGCCCATGTGGCAAGAAACGGAGGGAATCCTCTGACCAACAGCTAGGAAGGAACTGAGGCCCTCATTCCAAAACCTTGTGAAGAACTGCACGTTGCCCGAAACCAGTGAATGAGCTTGGAAGTGGGCCATTCTGTAGAGCCTGCGGATGAGACTGTGGACCTTGGAGCAACTTTGATGATAGCCCAATGAGAAACTAGGAAAGAAAAGATCAAGCTAAGCCATGCTCGCATT
Source organism: Craseonycteris thonglongyai (assembly GCA_004027555.1). Taxonomy (NCBI): domain Eukaryota; kingdom Metazoa; phylum Chordata; class Mammalia; order Chiroptera; family Craseonycteridae; genus Craseonycteris; species Craseonycteris thonglongyai. The sequence continues at coordinate 4,638 of PVKE010010278.1, read as the reverse complement.
GCGGACCCACAGAAACTATGAGATAATAGAAGTGTGTAGTTTTCAGCTGCTTGGTTGTGGGGGTCATTTATTGCGTAGCACTAGATAACTACTATAATATTGATGTTGTGAAACTCAATGGCCTTGCTCCTCTGTCATGCAAGATTTATGAACAGATTCTTCCTCAGTGATTATGCAGAACAGCAAGTGCATGGAAAAATCTTAGGGAAAAAATAAGATAGGACAGGACTTTCTCATGTTAGATCAACTCTTCTGTAGAAAACAATGAAAAGTGCTGGGGAAAATACTAAAAACAGTCGTTACGAAACCATGAACGATATGCCTATCTAGTGAGGAATTTCCCAGCTGACGTTTTGAACTCAGAGAAACAAGCCGAGCACTCTCCGTTGCATCTCTTCATATGTTAGTATTGCCAAACTACTTTTCACCGATGACCATGTGCCTCTTCTGATTGTGAAAATGAGCTGCAATTGTCAACGGGTTTCTGGTCTGAGGGGAACGCAAATCAGAAGTGGTATCAAACTGGAGTCATGGCAAACATGACCCTCTCTGGAGGACGGCGCTTCAATCGCAGAAAATGGTAAGTGTATAGATGTATCCTCCAGGATCGCAATAGGAAATTGAGGGCGCTGTCAGGGCCTTAATGAAACATAAATGAATGAAAGAACTAGTTACAGAGGTGAGCAGGATTCAGAGGGCCCAGTAAGGGATGGTGAAGGATCCGAGTATAGACAAGAATGAGAAGCTATTACCATCGGCTAAGAGGGGGCAGGGCGGGATGTGAGGCAGTGAGGGCTGCAGTCTTACCGGAGGGGTGTATTAGTCAGGGATATCTAGAGAAACACAACCAATCGGATGTCCAAGTAGATACACAGGAAGAGAGTCATTATAGGGAATTGGCTCACACAATGACGGAGGCTGAGAAGTCTCACAATCTGTTTCTTGAAGCCAGACATGAAAAATATTCACAAAAACGTAAAAATAATGCTACTCTTTTCATTGATTTTTGTTTTTAAAAATATAGGAATTTTTTGGTTAAATATACTATTTGTGTTAACACGTAATTTAAAAATGTTATTTTAAATGGATGTGATATCCATATTGTGACATTTTCTCAGTTTTCATTCCTAATAAGACAAATATTGATAGATATAACCTAAATAAGCAAAAGCTCTCGGGGTACTCAATACATTTTTAAAATGGTATAAAGAAGCCCTGAGACCAAATAAGTTGAGAACTGCTGCCCTGGAGATATGTGTGCACAGTTACCCCAGATGTATGTGCAAAAATGTTCACAGTAGCATTATTTGTCCCGGCCCCAATCTGGAAGCAATCCAAATGTCCACTTAGAATTCGATGGATAAATAAAGTGTGGGGAAGCGGGGCGGGTTCCGCGGGTTAAGCTCTCGCCTTGCAGCCCCTGGGGCTGAGGATTGAATCTCAGCTCTGGCCCGTGAGGACACATATGCTGAACTGGGATGTGCTGTCCATGCGGAAAGCCCCCAGTTAGGTTCCCACTGGGGTGAGCTTCCCATGTGGGAGGCCCCTGGCCCAGTTCCCTCCCTGCACAGCCCTCGCCCACCTTTGTGAAATGAAACTACATCAAAAACTGATGATATACAACTATGGAGACTGCTCTGGGTCCTCCTCCTTCTCTCTCTGTCTGTCTCTCTGTCTCTCTCTCTGTCAAAAACAGTAAAATAAATCTTAAAAATAAAAATAAAGTGTGATATAGCCACACAATGAAATACTATGCAGCAATGAAAAGAAATGAACTATAGCTATACAACAACATGGTCAACTCCCCCAAATACAATGTTGGAGAAAATAAGGAGACACAAAAGAATTCATAAAGTCTAGCTCCACATATAAAAATATTGATCTAAAGATAGTCAGAAGAAAACTATATAAGTGATAGCACTAAAAAGAAGAGTGAGGGCAAGGGTATACAAAAGAATGTTGCTTGCTTCTGAGGGATAGAGGAGTTACTATTGAAGAAGTCACTAGAGGAGATTCTGAAATATTGTATATATTTCATTTCGTGACCTACACGGCTACAAGAATGTTTACTTTAAACTTATTCATAGTATGTGTATGAATACATTTGTCTTATACATCTTTATATATGTGATTCTTCACAAAAAGTATCGAGGGCAACAATCTTATATCTGCTTCAGAAACTACTAAAAAGCAGCAAAGATTTGGTTTGTGGTATAGCTTTAATGGAATTACATCATCACTTTTTAAAAAGATTTATTTTTATTGTTTTTGATGAGAGAGAGAGACAGAGAGGAGGGAGGGCCCAGAGCAGTCTCCACAGCTGCACATCATCAATTTTTCTACAGTTTCATTCCACAGATGGGTGCGGGGCTGCACAGAGCAGAAACTTGCTGGGACCACGCCCTGGTAAGGACTGAACTGGGGGCCTCCCGCATGGGAAGCACACCCCAGTTCAGCATATGGGTCTAAACAGGCCAGGGCCGGGATTCGATCCTTGGACCCCAGGGCTTCAAACAAGCACTCAACCCGCTGAGCCATCCCAGCTTCCCCTACATCATCACTTGTGACCAAATCTTCCTGAACAGGAAGTAATCCTTTCCCTTGGTTTCTATTAGTGAGGAAGGAAAGCTTAATACTTGGTAGCAATATCCTTATCACTAAAATATGTTACCAGCCCAATGAGCATTGTTTAGTATCAGAACTGTGCAGTATGGTGAATTGAGGGGGAAAAAAAGCTAAAGGTGCTGAGAAATTATTGTTTCTACATTTTAATATTTAAATATGAAAATTAGACTACTAGACAGTTTTAACTCTTTATGTTGAATCAATTTTAATGTTTTGAAAAGTTGAAAAAAATGTACCAAGAATTCGCACATACTCTTCTCCCAACTTCCCCTAATGTGAGTGTCTTATATAACTGGTGCCAAGACTATGCAATGGGGAAAGAATGGTCTCTATGACAGATGGTGTTGGGGAAACTGGACATCCACCTGCCGAAGAATGAAGTTGGACTCTTATCTTACACCATACACAAAAATCAATTCAGAATGGATTAAAGACTTATCCGTAAGGCCTGCAACTGGGAAACTCCTAGCAGAAAGTACAGGGGGAAAGCTTTGTGGTATTGGTCTCGGCAATGATGTAATGCATATGACACCAAAAGCACAGGCAACAAAAAGTGGAACTATTTTTTCAAACTAAAAATCTTTTTCACAGCAAAGGAAACAACAGAGTGAAAAGATAACCGGGAACACTGGGCTAGCTCACCGCTTGAGCACTTGCCTCGTTATTGGGAGGTCTGGGGTTCGATTTCCAGCCCATGAAAACCCATATGCTGAACTGGGGTGCAGGCACGGTGATGCAGGTTTGTCTCCCATGTGGGAGGCCCTCATTGGGTTCCTGCCCTGTGCAGGCCCACATCCACTTGTGTGAAATGAAACCATGTAACAACTAATAATGTACAACTATGGAGACTGCTCCGGGCCCTCTCCACTTCTCTCTCTCTCTCTCTCTCTGCCCTCTCAAAAACAATAAAACAAAACAAAAAAAGAAAGAAAAAATAATCTATAGAGTGGGAGAAAATATTTGCAAACCATTTATCTGATAAGGAGTTAATCTCCACAATATGTAAGGAATGTCTACAATTCAAGGGTAAAACACCTAATAACCCAATTTAAAAATGGACTAAGGACTTGAATACACTTTTCTCCAAAGAAGACATTCAAATGGATGATTGGTATATAAAAAAAATGCTCAACCTCATTAATCATCAGGGAAATGCAGGTCAAAGCCACAGTGAGCTATCACCTTACAAATGTCAGTACAGCCATTATCAAGTGTGAGGAAGCCAGGATGGCTCAGCAAGTTAAGCACTTGCTTTCCAGCCTTGGGGACCAAGGATCAAATCCTGGCCCTGGCCCATGCGGACCCATATGCTGAACAGGGATGTGCTTCCTGTGTGGGAGGCGCCCAGTTTGGTTCTCTCTGCCAGATGGGCCCCTGGCTCTAGGGTGTGTGCCTCCCACGCAAGAGAACCCAAGCCCAGTTTCCGCTCTGTGCAGCCCCCACCCACCTGTGTGGAACGAAACTGATGACTATGCAGACTGCTCTGGACCATCCCCCTTATCCCTGTCTCTTTCTGTCTCTCTCTGTCAAAAACAATAAAATAAATCTTTAAAAAAAAATGAATGTGGGGAAAGTAGGACCCTTGCACACTGTTGGGAGCAATGCAAAGTGATGCAGTTGCTATGGAAAACAGTATAGAAGTTCCTCAAAAAATTAAAAATAGAACTACCATATGATGTATCCAGGGGTGGCCAACAAGTCGATCACGGTCGACCGGTCGATAGCGAGGCCAATTTTGGTCGATCGTTGATCGATCGCTCGCAATGTCTGGGGTGGAATTCGCCAGGCCAATTTTGGTCAATCGTTGATCGCTGGCAATGTCTGGGGTGGAATTCCGTGTACCATGGACTTTGAAGCGATTGTAGAAGACAAAACTTTCTAGCAATAGTTTAATGCATTCTGGGAATTTGCCAAGGTCATAAATTCCTAGAATTCTGACAGCCTGACACTGTGATCTCCACCCACCCAGACAATACATTTTGACTTATGTGTTACACTTGTCACCGGACGCAA
>PVKE010010277.1:0-42846 GCA_004027555.1 Craseonycteris thonglongyai | reverse complement strand
GGGGAAAGCCGGGACGGCTCAGCGGGTTGAGCGCTCGCTTTGAGGCCATGAGGACCGAGGATCGAATCCCGGCTCCGGCCCAGGCAGGACCCACGTGCTGAACTGGGGAGTTCCCACAGTTCGGTTCTCTAACTGTCTCTGTCTCTGTCTCTCTCTATCTGTCAAAAAGTAAAATAGAAATAAATATGTACTGAAGACAAAAAGATAATTTCTCTCTATAAATGTGAAAAGATAAAAAAAAATAAAAATAAAAAAAAAAATGAATTACCATCTATGAGCTAACCTGAAATATCTTGCCTACTATCAGTGAATATGCTTAAAATGAAGAGAATGGTCTTTGGTACCAGGGGGCATGTACAATATATATACATATATATTTTGAATAAGACCACTGAACTATCATAATATCGTCCAACAAAATTAATCCACACAATTTTTTACTGTCTTTCCATGTTTTTATTATCTGAATATACAATCATGTTACTGTTGACATCCTTATATAAATAGAGACACAAATGTTGATCTTGACAGGAATGAATACAGAGAAGAGAATCTATCACCTGTTCTCTTATTTTGTGGAATGTCTTAATTCCTTCAACTGCTAAGCAAGTTTTTTCCTATATATTGTGTCTGGAGCATTTTTATAATTAATAAGGATATAAAAGTGAATTAGGTATGTGCTAACTTCCTTGTGATGCTTATAGTCTCAATGAGCACAATGAGCTGTACTCAAGTGTTTTAATATGAGGCAAAACCATACACTGCAGTCATCATGGGTATGTCTGGCTCAAGGCCTATTCTGGCTAATCCTTTTAAAATGAGGAGAGTGGTCTTTGGAAGCCAGGGAGCATGTGCAGTAGCTATATTTTAAGTAAGGCTTAGAATTAATTTTGTTTTGGAAACTGTTCTGAAGTTTCTTTTCAATGCCTTCAGAAAAGCTTTCTAGTTCAAACAGGATCACTGGCTTTTATTTCTTGCTTTGTTTCTCAATGAATGCTAACCACCAAGTTGGGTTGCTTTATAAACATTTGAATTTAATTTGAACCTTAAAAAACTTTGTTCTTCATTTTGGCTCTTATACTTTCTCTGAATAACAATAGAAAAATTAAGGACCTCCCTTGCACCCCCAAAAAAAATTATGTTGAGATTTGGGCCATTACATAAGGGTTTTGAGTTGCTGATGCAGGCTCTCCTCTCTAGATAAAATGATAGAAATTTTACTCCAGTTTCCTTTATGAATTTTTAGCCCCTTAAACTGAGCTGGTTACATCTGGAGACTATACCAAAATTATCTGTTTTATAAAATCTGTAAAAAAAAGTCATGTGGATTTGGTTCTGAGGGGGGGCACCCTTTGCTCCATTCCACTCTCCAAGAAATACCGGTAATTCCACAAACGTGTTCATATTCAGTGCTTTCCATCCAGTAGTTTTTTTGCTAGTCATATAGAACATACCGAGAATCACACAGCCCCACGTGTAAATGCAAGACTGCTACTGGGAAAGGTACAGCAAAGGAAAGTTACAAGGTGCATTCCAAGTATTTAATGGGAGACAAAACCAAGATCGGAAAATCAGAAAAGGCTGCCCCAAGGGACTTACTATTAAGTTAAGATTTGAAGGAAGAGTAGATACGAGGTCTGACAATTAGTGAGGAGATAATCGAAACAAAAGCCTTGGCCAGAAATTGGCAAGGAAACTGGGAGAAGTAGAAGAAGGAGGTGTGGGGGAGGGTGATGGCGAGGGATGCTATCCTGAGACAGCAGTGCTTGAAAGAGTCCTGGGAATTAGGCTCAGTGAGGAAGAGACTTAAGATGTGATTGTTTCTGTATATGTGTTTGTGTGTTTCATAAGGCCCATAGGTATAATTTATAGAAGAAACATAGAGATGCATTTGGGAGGTTCCAGGGGAAATAACTATAACTAATGGGCAGAATTGCAGGAGGAAGCTATGATACAAAAAGTAAGGATGGGTTTTCTAAAAATGAGAGATAATGGGGCGGGGTAGTGGAGCCCTCCTTGGGGGATGCTGTAGTGATGGTTTCTGCATCATGAAAGAGAAGATTAAATGAATTATCAGGTTTTTTCTGACCCCAGGATTCTACTGCAGTGGGCAATACAAAGACGGGCAATTAAGATACCTTAGGAACAAAGGGAGGGCACAGGTACATCAGTTAGAATTCATTTGTTTTATTTGGTTAGTGCTAAACAGTACTCCACAAACTGAGCATGTTGCTTTGGAATCTAAGACCAAAGAAGACAGAGTCAAATGTCTTTGGAGATTCAGGTAGCATTTCCATCAAGGAAAGAAAATAAAACTACATCTAGAAAAGGCCTCAGGTGAAAAGCTTATGCACCAGTAACTAGCTTTTCTGAGCCTGATTGGCCACTGAGCTACTTGTAGCCATAGCCATTAGGACAAGCAACTAATTATATTTATGCAGTCATTGATGAATGGGGACACAGATCTTCCAGGTTTTATTGTGGCATTTTAACCATTTTATGTTCTATATCAACTCTCTTTTGCCTTTGAATTTTTTCCTGCATTTAATGCTGCCAATTTACTGCTTACTACTGTCCCTTCTGAAGGTGTTCCAGCCTTTTTGTCCATATTATCACAGCTGCGAAATGTGAGACGTGCCTGAAAGACACCTGGACCTGAGTTGACTTTTGAGCTATTTCTAATCCTATTATTATCTGCTTCTATACTTTCCCGATCTACTGTACTCCAATGCCTTTGAAACACAAGGTACCTTTGCTTTGAAATAAACATTCACTCAAACAAATGTTTGAGTGAATGGTCACCATTTTTTTTGGTGAACTACAGTGTAGCTTTTACGCAGATTCCTAAATTTGCTATTCTCTTCCACATCTTAAACAGTTTGTCTGCAACGTTTTATTTGCTAACTTTTGTTCAGAATAGAAAATGCCACATTTCCTCACCCGGTACAGATAGTTCCATGCCTTAACAGTAAAAGAAATGAACTTTCCACATATGCTGCACTGCTTAGAATATGCTGTGAAGAGAGCAGGAAAAATGCTGAATTATTTTTTTCCTGCTCATCCAAAGGCAGCGTACTATTAGTAAAAATATTTAAAATTTGGATTAAGCATTCAAGAATAAGAAATTTTAATAGAAAATGTTTAAAATTTTCTGTTATAGATGGCATTCAATATTATATTAGTTTTAGGTATACAGCATAGCAGTTACTAGGGGTGTCCAACCTTTTGGTTTCACTGGGCTACATTGGAAAAGAAAATTTGTCTTGGGCCACACTTAAAATATACTAACACTATTGGTAGCTCATGAGCTAAAAAAAAGAATAGCAAAAATATCTTAAAATGTTTTAAGAAAATTTACAAATTTGTGTTGGGCCACATTCAAAGCTGTTCTGGGCTGCATGCGGCCCACAGGCTGCAGGTTGGACAAGTTTGACTGTTAGACACTTACAGAACTTACTAAGTGGTTCCCCCCAATAAGTCTTGTACACACCTGATACCATTACCAATTTTACTCACCCCCTCCATATTTATGCTTTTGTCATTATTTTGCATTACTTTCATATGTTTGTATATATCCCTTAATTTATTGTTGTAATTAACATGCTCTTTCTACTTTTTTAGCCTTTTAACCTTTGTTCTAGCTTTAGTGTTGACTAATCCACTGCTTTAGTTATGTGCTTACCGTTGTCATGGAGGAATTTTTTCTTTGCAGTATTTTCTTATTCATAGTTTTGAGTGTTGTTTTTTTTCTTTTCTCCTCCTCCTCCTCTTCCTCCTTCTTTTTCAAGTCCCTTTAACATGGCTTACAATATTTGGCTTGATGGTGAACTCCTACAGCTTTTCCTTGTGTGTGAAGAAATTTTAATTTATTAAATGTTTTCTATGTGTTAGGCACTTGGGCACGGTCCTTTAAATACATTGCCATCTAATCTTCATAATAACCCTACATAATTGGTGGTATTATACCTACTTTATGAACAAGAGAACTAAGGTTTAAAGAGGTGAGAGTACTTAGTATAGTTCATAAATGGTGGCAGTAAGATTTTAGTTCCAGGATTACCTGTCTGATTCCAAGGCCTTAGTATGATTTGCTGCCTCATACTAAGACACCTCCCATAGATACGGTCTATTTCTTCCCTTCTTTCCCCCACTTCTGTTCATTTTTCTCTTTTTTTTTCTTTTCTTGATAATAGATTTTCTTTCATTTATTAAGAATAAAAGGGTTAAAAATAAAAACAATATAACTCCTACACAGGAAAGAGACCTTAAATCCTTTTAGGAGATCCTGTTGAGAGGGCTCAAAGTTATTCAACTGGGGGGAACTTCTTTTAAGACAAAGAATATAAAATTGTAAATATTAAATTATATATAAAGTGAATATTTATTTAGAATAAAATAAGAAATCACAACAAATTACAAATTTGGGGGGCAAATACAACAAACATCACAATATTTAGAAAATTAAGTGTTTTTACTAATTAACTGATATACTCTAAGATGTTTTGTTCCTACATTTTTGGGGTATAGAGTAATCACCACTTTACATGACAATGAATTTTCTAATATTCTCTAAAGAGGTAATTGAGAGATAATTCAGACACTCCTCTAGTATAGTTTATTACGGGATGTGATAAAAATAATACAGTGAATATTTACATAAAAAATTAATTATAGTAAAAGACACATTTTCATTAATCTTCCTCAAAATCCTCCCCTTGCATCGAATCCCCTCATTCTTGTTACTTTCTGAAGCAGTTCTGGAAGTCCTCTTTTGTGAGTGTCTGAGAAATGGGCAAACAGCTTCATCCTCCATCACAACACCGCTCCATGTCACACATTGCTTCTGATACGGCAATTTCTGTCAAATAAAAACATCAACCCATTGCAGTGTGTCCTCATCCACCTTATTCACCTGATCTGGCACCATGCAACTTCTGGCTTTTCCCCAAAGTCAAAATGACCATGAAAGGTAAAAGTTTTGAATCAAGTCATGACATCAAGGCAGTCACGACAGTGTAACTGAAGTCACTCACGAACCTCTTCAGAAAGTGGCAAGAATGATCGTATAAGTGTGTTTGGAGCAAGGGAATTAATGGCAAGGTGTCTTTCACTGTAATAATTTTTTTTAATTTAAATATTCACCATATTTTTTATCACACTTTATATTATGTAATATACAATATATATATGTTTTTTAGAGTCAAGAAAACTTTCATAGATTAGCTTCTGACTCTGATTCTCCTTTCCCACCCTCATATTTCAGGTGCTGGGCACCAGTGGACACATTTATATAAAGATTTCAGGCCTTGCGATTTAATATAGTAGGTAGTAGGAGTATTCCTGGATGTCCTTTCTCTATTGGGACAACTAGCAATAACTTAACCATACACAGACATGACTACAAGCCACATGTATACATCTCACTAAGTCTAAACAAAATCTAAATGTATTCCCATTTCATCTTCTTTAAACCAGATCCAGAATTTGCCCGTGGCTGCTTCAATGCTACCAGAAAGGAGAAATATGAAGAAGGAAAAAGAATACCCTAAAATCAGTGGCACTTAAAATATCTTTTGCAAATTTTACCAAATCAAAAGACCATGAGGACATTGTTAGAGTCTCTTTTAGGGCCTTTAAAGGGGGCTCTGCAAATGAGGAGCCCTGAAACTTAAGCTTCATTGATTTCCAAGAAAATCCAGCTCTGGAGGAATGGTATTAACAACAACAACAAAAAAGGTGTTATACTATAAATGTGCAAGAGTCAATGCCGTAGGGTAATGGTATATGAGGTCCTATTCTGAGCAGCTTCAGCTCTCACCCCCCCCAAAGAAAGTAGAGGATGTTCTTTCTGTGTATTTTGTTCTATAAGATCTAACATTGTGGAGATGAAAATATTCTAGGTCTAAAACTCAAAATGCCCCACCCCCATTTTTATTTGCAAAGGGCTTATTATTTGCAATGGGACTATTTGCAAAAACAATAGGTCTCAAAACTCCTGTATTGGTCTAGTTAATATTAAAAACATCACTTACTATCCTTCTAAGCAAGCTAGTTAACACATATAGAGTAAGAGCATGTTATTGCTGTTAAAGGCTACACAGTAGAAAAATTATAGCAGCACTAAAGAAAATCTTTAAGAATTCATTAAGAGGTAATCAAACTTTTGCAAACTCATCTGTTATTTGCAATTATAATATAATTACTATAAGTTATCTCTGGATAAAATCACCTTTGTGTTGGATGTCTTTGCTGAATTTAGCTCATTGGCAATGAACTTTATCATGTATGTCTTTTTAGGAAAAACACTTTATGTATTCTTCTTCCTTTGTTCTATGAATAACAGTCCTAAAATATAAGCAGTCTTTATAATTGTCCTGTACCATTAACCCTATTATAATATTAATATATGCCACTACACTTGACTATGACCTGTAAGTACATCCCCAAATAAAGTATAGAAGTATTTTGGTTTTCTATAATGAGTGCATAGTGTGTAATCAAATTGTTTAAAGTGATCAAATAGTATAAAATCTGATTTCTGTAGGGTCAACAAACTATCCCAACTTAAAATTTCTGTTTAATGTACTTAAAAATTTTTTGTAGCTTCTGAAATGTCACACAGCTTTTTTTTTTTTTTTTTTTGGTTTTGTTGTTGAAGGGATTAAAGTATTTCTTTTAGGAATATACTGTTTCAGTGGAATGGTATTTTGTACTTATGAAGTTTTCTCCCCTTCTTTCATCTAACTGGTGCTGCTAAAGCCTGATACACCTACTCAAAGGAGCATTGTTCCAAAGGGCCTGACCTGGAATAAGAAAACAAAGACTGACTTCATAGCTGGGAACACAACTATAGCTCCATTGCCACTGCATTGCCCTCTAACTTTTGTTCTCCTCTGTACCATGACTATGCTGATGTGATGACCAGAGTTACTTAAGAGGCAAGAAATACGATCTCTTTATGGCCTTAATGCTCTTTTCACCTCATCTTTTAAAATAACTGGTTTTAGGCCAACAGGTATTTACTCACAATTCAAAGCCCTATATGATTTGAGAATGCTAAAGGAGGTTTAAAATGCCAATATACACTCTCACTTTGTCCTTTAGATTTGAGGACTATCAGAAATAGTTTTAGATCAAAGTTTTATGTTTCTTGTACATCAGTGCTCAAACTTTAGCATGCATTGAAATTGCCTGAAGGACTTGACTATAGAATACAAGGGCACTGCCCCTCACCCCAGTAGCTAATTCAGTAGGTCTAAGGTTGGGCCCCATAATTTGCACTTCTAAAGAGTTCTCTGGTGGTAGGGACCGCAGTTTGAGAACCACTGATGTAGATCATTTGATGATGCATATTTTCAAATTCAAAGCTGACAGAAGTTGCCATTCCTTCTCAAGAATAGCATGGTTGTCATTTAGAAGATGGAGAGTCTTTGCTAAAGCCAAAGGACGGTAATGATGATTTTCAGCTTCACAGGTTTGTAACTGACTATTAGTTAACCACAGCTGCCCACCTCTTGCCTAGTGGCATCACTTAGTGCTTAATAATGCAGGAAATTGTTAAACAATATCTTTACTATAAAAATGTAATCTAAGGTGACCAGATTTTAACATTGGTAAAGCGGGACACCATTGACCGGGGGAGGGGGGAAGGGGTTCTTGATTAAAAATTTGGTCTATCTCCCACCGTTCCCTAGCTTGTCGTGCATTCTTTCCAAAAATCGGGATTTTTTTTAAAACGCCACTGGACGCGGGACAAATTAAAAATCGGGACTGTCCGCCAAAAGCGGGATGTCTATATCTCTTCAATTCCTTCTTTGTAGCTCTTTACTGATTAAACTGAACAACTGAGAATTTTATTTGTAGATTTAAATTATGGAATAGAAGAAAGATCTGTGGGGATGCCAGGATGGCTCTTCGGGTTGAGTGCTCATCTTGCAGCCAGGAGGATCGTATCCCAGCCCTTGCAGACCTATACGCTGAACTGGGATGTTCCCCCAGGTCGGTTCTCACCGGGGCAAGCTTCCCATGTAGGAGGCCTCCAGCCTGGTCCTTGCCCTGTGCAGGCCAGCGTCCACCTGTGGAATGAAACTATATTGAAAACTAAAGATATACAGCTATGGAGACTGCTCTGGGCCCACCCCCTTCTCTCTGCCCCTCTCTCTCTCTCTCTCTCTGTCTCTGTCTCTGTCTCTGTCAAAAGCAATGAAAATAAATCTTTACATAAAGGTCTAAAGGTTGTTAAGTGCTCCATACTATCTTAAGTCCTTTTAAGTTTCTAGCTTTAAAAACATACTCTCAACATTTTCCATGTGAATGTAACTATACAGACTCAGATCAACAAAAAAAATGACCACTTGGAATGATGAAATCAGTATTCTTGATGTTGTTTAGTGGCTTCTAGATCCTTAGAACATGTTTTTAATACATATTCTGTACAAATGTTAATGAACATGTCACAATTACCTACTGAATAATTGCTCTATAGTGCCTGTCTATGATTATTTACTCATGAAATTACACTCCCATTTTAGCAACAATTTTCAACTCTGAGAGCATAAGCCCAAGAGATCCTAAAACAGCTTCTGCTTGAAAGTATGATTTCCCTAGTGATTGTGTCCAAAGGTTAAATAAGAACAAGTGAATAGATGTAGACAATGACCAAGCATGTTTTAAAATCAAGTCCTTATTAATTTGTACATTCTTGAATGTCATCAAATGAACTATGGGGCAGATATCCCAGGCTCGGAAAATAATTGCTATGAAGGTTCCAGGGCACTACACTGAGTTGAAAGATGTAATAATTTAATAAAACTAAATGATAAGCTACAAAAGGTAATTCAAAACAACAGGGCAGCTTCTTATATGTGTTCTAATGTGTCATAGTAGAAGCATTAAAGGAATTAAAGTCAATATGGATATTTGACTCCTGGCTTTGACATTGAATAGTGAGAAATTCTTGTGCAAAGACCTTCACCTATTTGAGTCTCAGCTTTGTCAACTAGGAAATAGATGCAGAGTTTTTTTTAATGTCATAGATTTTGAACTGCCTTAACCCAGAAAAAAGAAAAGTTGATGTGTAAACCATAAAACAGTAACTGTCTCCATCAAGTTTGTTGGAAAAATGATTATGTCATACTTTAGAAAGGTGTAAACTCAATTTCATTTTAGCAATTTCATAGGAGAATCTATCACCAAGTAGTCATTAGTTGAAGAATTAAGCAAGGAAAAGCTGGTGCCAGGGCACACAACTACATAAGAAAATAAAAATTCTGAAATCTTATTAGTTTTCAAGAATAAAGTGAAGTTACAGTATTTAAAAGTAATACTAATTAGTAATAAGAAAAACTTGTCAAAGGATGGTTTGAAAGCCAATATTTTGCTTATCAGTTTTCAACATGGTTTCATTCTGAATGGGTGGGAGAGGGCCACGGGGGCGGAGGGGGTACCTGGCTGGTGTCCTCTTGCATGAAAGGCACGCCCCCACAAGCTAGGGGAGGAGCCGGGGCCTCCCACATGGGAAGTTAGCCCTGGGGAGAGCCAAGCTGGGGGCCACACCCCAGTTCGTTATGTGGGTCTGCATGTGCGTCTGCAAGGACCAGGATTCGGTCCTCAGATCTCGGTGCTGCAGAGCAAGTGCCTCACCCTCTGAGCCATTCCAGCATCCCCTCTTATTTAGTCTTTTTGACTTATTCTGTAACTCTCCATTGATTAACATTGCCTTTAGCATTTTAGGTAATTTATTTAACATTTTATCATTTGAATATGCCATATTATATCAAATTCTTTTAACTTTTATAGGAGAAGCCATCGCATCAACCAAATAACACTTTAACCTATTTATTTAAGCTAGTTTTTCTCACTTAAGACTCAATCACTTAGGATGCTACTATCTGCAAGTAACAAAATATAATTTATTATCTCACGTTAAAGAAAGTCCTGTGGTAGGACAGACTCCAGAGTTGGTTGATTTGTTGGCTTAATTGCATATGAAAGGATTTGACTTCTCTCCTCACTACTTTGTCATCCTTGGCATATGCTGTTCCATGAGGAAGAGGGGAGGGAAGGGTAATAAGAAGTCTGCAGCACTTTCAAATACAGAATTATGGGGAAAATTTGTTAAATCACAGGCTGGTGAGTGCACCCCTCAGAATTTCTGACTCAGTGGGTCTGGGTAGGATCTGAAAATTCGCCTTTCTAATAAATTCCCCAGTGATGTGACACTGCTGGTAGTGGAGGTCACACGATTGAGAACCACTTAGATTAATGATCCTGGAGGGGAATGGACATTTGAGGATCACTGGTAACATTCATTACCAGATATACTTTATCATTTGAAATATAATGAAGACTTCCTTTTACTCTCATCAGAGGGCTGAATGGCTATTTCTAGTTTGTCAGTTTCCTGTTAAACATTCTAGAGTGGAGACACTGTTCACTTAGGACACTAACATTCATTCCTAGTAGTTGATGTAGCAGTTCCTTAGAAAATAGTTTTGCATTCAACTGTTTAAACTGGGGAATGGTCGGGCAGGTTCAAGCCCCAAATTTGCACTAAAGTTTATTTGTTCCCAGAATCCCCATTTTCCTAATTCCTCAAATATGAGATATTTGGCACATTAAATATTTTTAATACATTCTGAAATAGGCTATATAAACAATGCTTCTTGTAACCAAAAAGCAAAAGTAAAGTTGATTGAAGGTATACTGTAAATGTTTCTAATCTAATTTTCCACCTCTTCTATCATATTTGTAGTGAAGTTTCTAACCTAAAAGTTTAACAATTTGTGTCACAAAAATTCTTTCCTGCCAGTTTGTAATTCTGCTTTTCTATCATCTATCTTGCAAACCATCTTTGGTGTGGGTCCCCTATTTTGCATAGTGTGTTCAATGGGAGTATGGTCGGTGTGCATGATTGTCTGAGCTAAGCTTTAGGGATCCTCACAAAGCCTTGGGCAGGTTCTGTGCTATGGATATTCCACTCTAATTTATTACCATAATTGTATTTTTGTGTCTTTTTCTCATCTGTTCTCACAATAGGAAGCACAGTGGAGTGAGATGATTTCTGCAGGGGACCTGGAAGGACATGGGACAATTCAGGCAAAGATGCATGTTTTGCAAGGAATATTCGATGTTTAGAAAATGGTGGGGTAGAAAACTTAAGTGCAAAATGTACCATTTAGGAGGGCTGAGGAAATACAACCTTTTCCAAAGCTATTTCAGACCCCAGTGTGCAGGAGAGTAAAGAGATCGAAAATGTTTTTGATGTGAAATTGAGGAAACATTTAAATGGATGGAGGAAGCCTAGGCTATTACTGCAAACACATCAGGGAGCCAGGAGACATGATATGGACTCTCTCCAACAGTTTTAACTATTTATTACAACCAGCTCATCAGCAGGGCTTTCAAAGTTAGTAGAAGATATTGGCCAGTGGCACTTTAACTTACTTGGCTATTCTCAGGCCTGTTGCTTATACCTAGTCTCCCAGCTGTTTTGTCCAAGAATTAAGAGCAGATTCCTTGATCTCTAGGATAACAACTAATGACTGCTAGAAATTATAGTGCTTTGACTTTGTCAGGCATTGATATGTATGCCATCAAACTCCAAAGCACAAGCTCAGCTAAAATTTCCTATATGCATGGAAGCAGCCAACTGTACATTATCTTTTAATTTTAAATGGTTACCTGGGCTCAAAATCTGGGTGTGAAATTTCATCTGCTCTGGGCAGTGCTCACTATTTAACACTTCTTGCAATGATTAGTGTTTATTCCTGTTCAGGTCAAGTTGTCCTAGCTAAATCCTTTGTGATTCATTAAACCTTTGCAAATTTCTTAATTTTTCTTTAGGAAAGTAGAAGCTTATGTTTCAGTTTGATCATAGGAAGCAAGTAGTAAAGTCAAAGTTGGGATTATATTTATTCATTCAACAGCAATTATTTACTTATGATGGCTTTTTCCCAGATTACTCATTATTCAGTAGGTCTTTATTATATATTTACTATAGACAAAATATTTTGGGGCCAGAGCTAGATTATGCTAGTTTTGAAACTCTTCAGAATCTTTTAAATGTGTATATTCAAATCTTAGGGTATATGTAATGTGGAATGTTCTAAGTCTATTTTCCATGGGCATAATGAAGTCCAAAGTTGACTCTTGGACATGGAATACATATTCACTTTGCTCTTCCTCTTTCCTTTTCTTATCCTCACTGCATACCCACCTACCCTCATCTCCAACCCAGGATTTGTAGTACATACCAGTACTGGCTCAGAACCCCTTGAATCAGGAAACTGAGTCATACTTGAAATAAACTTAAAAAATAAAAACTAAAAGAGTAAACTTTATTATTATTATTATTTTTAAACTTATTTTATTGTTTTAGAGGACAGTGAGAGACAGAGAACAGGGGAGGGTCCAGAGCACTCTCCATAGTTTTACACCATTAGTTGTGACGTGTTCCTTCCACATAAGTGGATGTGGGGCCACACAGGACAGGAATAAAACCAATGGCCTCCTGCATGGAAGGTGAGAACCTACTGAGCCATCCTGTTGGTTAACAGTTGTGCCACAGTTCAGCATGTGGGTTTGCACTGGCTGGGGCCAGGAATCAAACCCTGGACCTTGAAATTGTGAGACAAGTTCTCAATCACTGAGCTATCCTGGCATCCTCTAAAGAGTATGCTTTAAATTCTCTAGTTTTTTCTGCTCAGTTTAATCAAATATTCAAAAAATATTTCATGTTTAGAATGCTAGGAAGTGTTGAAGCTATGAAATTTTATGGACTGATAAACACATTTGTAAAGTAAAACAAAAACAAAAAACTGTAAAGTATTTGGGTATCAGTGTATCTTTAAAACCAACCAAACACAGGTATCTAATTTTTGAGTCCATTTGATTTTTTTTCCCTTGCTTCCAATATTTACTCTTCCAGCATTGCTAAGACATAGAATCAAGCAGATCTGCAGCAGTTCTGGCAGGTGGTTGTTAGACTCTCATTTCATATGATACTTCTTGCAATAAGACTTTATGTCCCCAAACTTGACCATTAGCATATCTTTTATCATTTAAGAAGAAAAATATTATTCTTCTGTTGCTCTGTTGGAGCAGGTTAGCTTATAATAGTGTTGTGTCTTTACTTGCTTTTAAAATATCCAACTAAAAAAAAAAGAAAAAAAGACTACTTTTCTAGCAGGTAAAATTCCTTAACTATTAACCTTTGCCATATAAAACAATGTTAAAACACCCTTTAAAATAACTCATTAATTGAGGACAGATTTTAAAATAACCTTTTCCAAGTTAATTTTTAAATCCTAAAGGGTCATATATTCCTTGACCATCCAGGTTTATAAAAATGCCAGTTATCAAATTTGATATTTGACAAAATGCCTCATATCCTTTGTGTAATAAGGCACAGCATAAATAAAATTAGAACATCATGTTCGTTCTTCCTCCATCTTCCCTATTTGTAATATTTCCAAGCAGAGATGCTTGACAAATTGCCCCTCTATTACTCATATATGACCACTTTTTACATCTGATATATTTAATTCTGTAGGCTAAATATTCAGAACAAAATGAGTAAAATATATATTTTTTTAATATTGATTTTTAAAGAATTAAGATGGGAAAGCCGGGACGGCTCAGCGGGTTGCGCGCTCGCTTTGAGGCCCCGAGGACCGAGGATCAAATCCCGGCTCCGGCCCAGGCAGGACCCACATGCTGAACTGGGGAGTTCCCACAGTTCGGTTCTCTAGCTGTCTCTGTCTTTGTCTCTCTCTCTATCTGTCAAAAGTAAAATAAAAATAAATATGCACTGAAGATAAAATAATTACTCTCTATAAATATAAAAAGATATAAAAAAAAGAAAAAAGAAAAAAAGAATTAAGAGCCACCTTGAACAAAATACATTTCATTGCTACCAATCTCAATCTAGCTAATAGTACATGCTTTTGCTTATTTCCTTGCACGATAATTTTATAGTGCTTATAATTTATAACCTGTCTTCACAACAATCTTTAGAGGAAAAGAAGGGTAGTTATGCCTATATTTATATCTATATGTCATTATATATATATCTGAATGCATATTTACACATATACGATGTCTCTTTTATGTATGTTTGTATATGCATGCAATGCAGTGTAGATATATATTTTAGTCCTTTTCCCTGAGATAAGGAGGTGGAGATTGCTACACCAAAGTCTCAAAGGAGGTTAATGCATCAGAAGAAGTAATGCTGGAAGAAAGAGGATTTCCGAAGCTTGTAGCCCAAGCATTCAACGCTGCTCTGGCTTATTTGAATAGTGTTAATAAATGCTATCTTTCATATATTATACATAGGAAGTCAAAGTTGATACTACTGATGTTGTTTAGCTGGGTGGAGGAAGTGTATAGGCATAGAATAGAGGATCACTCTGTAGAGATAAGTTGATAAGGCTCAAAGATCAGCTAAGTGGTTGAATCAGCTATCCTTTAAAGTTTTTGCTGCTCCCAAGCCTCGAAATTTGTGAGATGATTGATGATGGATTAAGAATAAGGTATGTAACAGTTCTTCTGGACAAAGCTGGGTTTATATAGGTTCTTCTTTTGGCTTAGCACTAGGAACAATGGCTTTCATAATTCAGGCAACCAAAAAGTAAAATTTCAGTGTAAGCTACTTTAGGTATGAGCTATGGAGTGATCAATCTTTGGGGGAATTAATTATGAATTCATTGTTAATGTTGGTGTATTGCAGCATATAACATAATTCTGAAAAGTTGTATTATATTAAATGTTTGAGCTAATTAAAGCAATCCAATAGTGAATTCTCTACAGTGAAATTACCCTCTATTTTTTAAGATTATGTAATACCAAATGTCTGTCACATACATTTCCTAGTTTAGATTCTTAACACCTTTAATGTGATACTGTGGTGTCAATGTCCATTAAGTATGTAATAACCTTTAAAAATTGATTACAACGTACTAGAGATAGCACATTCATTGTACAAAGCATAGCCTTCTAACTCCACCTGGTTGGTAAAAATCTTTGAAGACAGAGGTAGGTGGATAGTAGCTCCTGAGACTAGAAATACATTTCATCCTGATTTTTATGGTTTCATTTTTGAAATTTAAAAGTGACTTTGATGAATTAATCCCTCTCCCCCCCCCACCCCTCCGCTTTTATTTAATGAAAAGTAAATCTAGAAAGCTGTCCAGAAGTTTTGATCCTAGACTGGTACCAGTTACTTGGGACAACAGGCAAACCCGATCGATCCATTTGCTTGGACATTGAACATGTGGTCAGAGGGCACACTGGGATATATTGTGGATCTGAGATAGGGGCAAATTTTTTAATAGCTATGTGCTGATGGAGAAAAATACGTCTGGCATGTAAGGAAGGACTTTTCTTTTGCTTCTCTATACGGTAGTTCTTTGGAGGATGCTCTAACTCAGCCAGGGTAGCCCTGCCCTCTAGTGGACTTGGGTGCGAGAGGAGTTCGGTCCAGTGTTCACTGTTTCTGGCTTACCAAAGCTTATTAAAAATCAACTGTCCACCAAAAATCACTTACTGGGGGTCTGAGTCAGGTGCTGGGCAAATGAAAGGTTCAAGTGGCAGAAGTCATAGTCAGTGGCAGAAAGTAATGCCGGTTCTTCAGCTTCCATCCCTGGAAGCTCGGTTTCTTATTGTCCCAACCACTCGGGTCCCACACGCTCGAATGAAAAAGGTTGCGTTCTCTCTGGAACCGGAGGCAGATCTTTGTCCTCTCCATACCCCGGGCACTGAAGGGATGAAACTTTGGGAAGTCGCCCCGGGGTGACTTGCTCCCGCCGTTAGAGCAAAGAAGCGGTAATGGGTCTGCAAGTGAGGGTGCGAGGTCCCCAAAAGAACACCCGGGCCTCTCTGCGCTCGCCGAGATTGTGACGGCCACTTCGACGGGAGGGGCGTCCCCTGCCGCCTTTGTTGGTGGAGACCAAACACCTCTGGGACAGCGACCATGACGGTGCCCGCCTGCTTCGCTCGATCCAGCGGCTGCCTCCTGAGAATGCGTGCCGGGTGCGGGGCAGCGGACGGGCCCCAGACCGTCGCAGTCAGTGGGTGCGTAGAACCGAGCGGGCACAGCCCCCGGGGTCCAGCACGGGACGGCCACGGGGCTCACGCGCCCTCCTCCCGGGCGGCTCCGCACCCAGCGAGCGCCCACGCGCGCGGGTGCTCGGGCCTCACTTCACTTCCGCCGTCCCCGCCTGGGTGCGCGAGTGCGCGTGTGCGCGCGCCTCTCGCAGCGGAAGTAGTAGCGACAAAGCTGGGTCCGCGCGGGCCCGGGAGAGCGGGGCGCGCCGGGCCGGCGGGCGGTGGGGAGGGGCGACCGCGGGAGGCGGAGGCGGGAGCGGTAGCTGGCCGGGCCGACCGTGACGGGTCCCTGGCCGCCTCTTCCTTTCCCTCCCCACCCGCCCTGCGTCTTCTCCGACGCTCCCTTCTCACTCCGGGAGCCGGCTGCCGCCTGGCACCGCGGGTCGGCGAGCCGGTCTTCCCTGCCCGAGGCGCGCGGGGCGCTCCTGCGAGCCCCGCGGGTGAGTTTCCCGCAGCCCGGAGGAAGAGGATCTGGGGCTTTGGGAGGGCACCAGTAGTACCCATTTCCAGAAACTTCCCGGTCCTAAGGGAGGGGGCGTCCGGGGATACCCTGGGTGGGGTGCTGTCGCTCGGGCGCCGCCCCGCGGGCGGAGCGCGTGGCCGAGGGGTCTGGGGGCTCCTGAGGTGCTGGCGGGGCGGGGGACCCCCTCTCGCCCTCTCTTCAGCGCCGGTTCTCCTGGTTTCTCTTGCAGATGCTGCTGCTAGGGGTGGTGGGAGCTGCCGTGGGACGTGTGGCCGGGAGCGGGGGTGACAGCCTGGGATTCCGGGGGCTTCTCTTCCTTGTCTTCCTCCTCTCCTCTCTCTTCCCGGTGTAGCCGTGGCCGACACACTAAAGACTTTGTAGCCACCAACCAAGTGCAGTTTCAATGGAAAATGAAGGTAAAGGCCCCTGGCAGATGGGTTGCGACGCAGAGTTGAGGGTGTGGAGGTTTTCTTTGAAGTTGTCTTCCTTTCCCTACCTTTTTATTTTCCCGATTTTATTATTTTCTTTTCATTGTGAAGTGTTCAAAGAATTGCTTTCTTAAGTTATCTAGCTTTTATTTTGGCAACGTACAGCATTTCGGAAATTAAGGTTCTGTGGGGGTGATGAGCTTGATCCTGCTTTCCTGACAAGTCTTTAACGTGGGGAATGGAAGGGAAGTTTTTATTTCAGATAGCATTTATATTTAATCGCTATTTGAAAGTAATCACTCGAGAACAGGTGGAAATGGGAAGGGAAAGGGAGGGACTGCGTCTCTGTATTTACATATCAAACCTTAATATAGTCTGTGACTGGATAATTTATAAGAAAATGATTTTTACCAAATGCAGCTTTGGGAAAAAACTCACTGTTTTTCAATTCACAAAAACCAATTCTGAATTAAGGAAATATTATGAAGTGATTTCCTTTTAAGTTCCTTCCTATTTCAAAATATTTTAGGAGGTTGACAGTGGAACCTGTTTGTCCACTGTATGCTTTGGACACACTAGATTATCATTCACGTATTACATGTACCTGATTTCTTTGGCCTCATTTAAATATTTAATCCTTTTCATACACAGCACTGATTATTTTTAAAAGTATTGAACAACCGTGAATAAATGCTGTTGTTGTTTTTTTTCCCTTTTGAAATAACCATTGATTCTTTGGACTGACTTCTGAATTGTGTATGGGTGTTTTATTTGTTTTTTGGTTTTTGTTTCTTTTTTTCTATCTTTTTTTT
Organism: Craseonycteris thonglongyai; assembly: GCA_004027555.1. NCBI lineage: Eukaryota > Metazoa > Chordata > Mammalia > Chiroptera > Craseonycteridae > Craseonycteris > Craseonycteris thonglongyai. The sequence goes on along the minus strand of PVKE010010277.1, from coordinate 25,036 downwards.
CCATTAGGGCTGTAAGATGCTATGAAAGATACTTAGAAATTACAATATATCCTCTTGTATCTTTTGGTTTTTAAAATCTGCATAAGGTATCTGTTACAAAAGGGCTGCAAAAAGGGTCACTGGCTCCTTTCTAATTTGTTTTTGTGTTGTTGAGAATGTAAACTTGGTTGTCCTAAGTAGGACTAATAATTTTAGAATAGATATTTCTTATATGTAGTAATCTGTTTTGCTGAGACCCCTGGGAATATGTGGGAAATCTGATGAGAGGCATGATAATACTGCTCAGTTCTACTTTGGATGGATGATTGGTGGAAGACATTTTCTGAAATATTAAGGTGTATAACTAAAGAGTTATGCTGTCTAACTGGGTCTTTAGAAATAGGATTTGAATGCAATTATATTTTTGTCTGGTATGCAAAATCACTCACTTTTCTGAGGCTTTTCCTCTTTATTAGTTTATAAATTTAAGAAAGGCAAATCCTTTCTGCACAAGAGACAGAATATAAAATGAATTTATTCATTCATATACCTGTTTCTAAGTAGTTGTATCTTAAAAAACATCTAAAACTTGAGCTTCTGCTTTCAGAATGTTAGATTTAAGAGAGTAGCCTAAAGTAGGTGGATTCTTAGATGTTGCTTTTGTTTCTTGATCTCTTAGAAAAGGAGCGTAACTAATAAAGCTAACTCATATCATCTATGAGGTGTGAGGGAATGGTTGTGAGATGGGAGGATGGTACATGCTTGTGACTGACTGGGTCTCTGTACTTTATGGCTAAATAAGGATGATTTGGCTTCATATTAAAAGATTGCACAATTAAAATATTGCACAATTCTTGTGGGGTTTTCTGCCTCAGCCAGAAGACCATTTTTGACAGTTTCTCATTATCATAGCATTTTGTCTTTTTTTTATATTTAAACATTTTAAAGGACTTATATAGCCTAGAAATTTTCAAAAGCAATTGATCATTTTGAAATATACATATATTACTATTGCTTTTCTTATAGTTATTTATTTTTGACATGATGCATTAACATATGGATGTGAAACAAAAATGGATTGAAATCATGCCTTAACCAGTAAAAGTTAAGTGACTTTAAGCAAGTTCTGTTTCACCATTCTGAGCCTCTGTTTCCTCATCTGTAAGCTGGGATTGGTAATACTTAGCTTACATAGTTAAGAGGGTTAAATGGGAAACCCTGAATAAATTTTTTTGGAACAGAGAAAGGCTAGCATTTAAGAACATGTGCTGTGGAGCCAGGCAACCTGTTATAAATGCTGGATCCCTACTTAATTTGGTTGTGTGCAAATTATTAAAGTTTTTTTGTGCTTTAATTTCTTCATCAATAAAAGAAGGGCATTGATAAAGGCTACTTTCTGAGGTTGCTGTAAGCATTTAGAATGGTACCTGATATGTAATAAGTGCTCAATAAACGTTAACTGTAAATAGCTTATTCCAGTGTTTGCATACTAATATACCACCTGGCATTAATGTTGCTTTTAGGACAATTGAATGCTGAAAGGGGAACATTAATGGCCAAAATGCTCTGTGTGAGGTTGTCATTAGGAATTGGGTCGAGTTTAAGTACAGAATTTTCTATGGTGTTTTGGCTTTAAGCCCATAGAGAAAGTTGGGGCTTTTCCAGGAAGTCAGAGACCAGTGTAGAAAGAGATAGGATTGGATTTGAATCCTCCCAGGTAATGTTTTCCTCTTCTAAAAATCTGATGAGTTAATATGCTGTAAATGGAATAATGCCCTCTTGGAGGGTTGGTGTGAGGAATAAATGAAGCCTGGTATGTGAAGTGCCCAAAATGACAGTGGACACACAATTAGTATGCATGAGTGATTGCTTGCTGCTCTCCAGAAACACAATCCTCCACTAGGTTTGTAGATAAGTCACATCTCTAGGTATGTACAGGGTGAAATTGATAGTGGCTTCCAGGAGCATTAGCGTGAAGGTTCTTAGGTAGTGTGTAGTGAGTGTCTACAGTGATTGCTGGAGGGGATGACATGTATGTGGTTCCTTTCAGCAACTGGTAAATTTCTTTGGCATTTCAGTTTTGATTCTTCAGGACCTTTCTTTCATGGCACACTTAGATTTTCACAGCAAAGGCTGTCCAGTTTTTAGCCTCAGCCTCCAGGATGCTTCATGAATACTTCCTGCCAGTGACTAGAAATATTTAAAGTGTTAATTTCCTAGAATTTCAGGAACTTGTCTTAGATGTCCATTTGTAGGTTAGCATTTTATTACATCCTTTGGAACTCCTTTTTGCATGTTTATCACAAATCTAAATAGATACCACTTAGGAATCTGAGATGCACAAGTAGAGGCTCTTTCTGGTTTTTAAGAAATTAATCATATATATGTTTAAAGGGATGGCTTATTAGAAAAGATATTTCTAGCTGGAGAATTTTGTGAATACCGGTAGTAGTTTCTCCTTCCCAGTAATGGATATTTTCTTTGGAATAAATTTGGCCTTGTAGAAAAACTAATATAAATTTAATATACATGAAACAATTTAATAATAGCCTTAAATGTTTCCTTGACTAATGGATAGAAATGTAATGATCTTTAAGATTTCAGGACATGCTTAATTTAAGGTTATAGGAAGGGCTAAATGGTGTAGAATAAATTTCTCCAATCTGTTTGAATAGCATCGGAAAATGGTAGTATGTTTGTTTACACTTAACTTTTAAAAATAGTTCCTTATCAGATTCAAATTATCAGTCATCTAGGAATGTCTCAAGAAAGGTTATGTTGGGATAGTTGGAGGAACTGTAAGGAAAAAGGGATTAGAAACCACCTTAATTGTATTTCTTTAAATAGGAATAGAAAACCAAGTTATAAAAATGTTTTGTTTTTAGGTGTGGAAAATGTAATTTGTTTTGTTTACAGTTTTGTCTGTAAAATAATATTAGTCACTATTTCTAGAAGAGTCGAAACTAAAAGAGGTTATGTATATGACAGCATTGTATAAATGGTAGTAATTTAACCTGGACTAAGGATCTGCAGGAATTATTTGTAAGCAATAGCATTCTGACAATTGAATCCTAAATACTGGATTTGTCATAATGTTTTTATCATTTATTTAATGTCAGCAGAATTCAACTCTGTAAACTATCAATCAAAGTAGAATCCTAGGGAATGCACCCCTTGGAGTTCAAGGCTGATTTTCTTTTGAAATCTTGGCTAACCATGATCTGTTTCACAAAGTTAATTTTCTTTTTTTAATAGCTGGAAGGATCTCCATAGTTTGGTGATAAAGTTAGTTGGGATGAATTTAAAATTACATCATTGTTACATGTAATGTCTTGAAGCTCTCTTAAGGACCGGTTCAAAGGGTCCATCCATATTTACTTTGTTAAAATTATTTTTATAAAGATTTCAGGGGGAAGCTGGGATGGCTCAGCAGGTTACGTAAGTGCTTGTCTTGCAACCTGAGTCCCAGCCTGTGTGGACCCAAATGCTGAACTGGGGTGTGCTTCCCATGTGGGAGGCTTCCAGTTTGGTTCTCGCTAGGCTGAGCTTCCCATGTGGAGGTCCCCAGTTCGGCCCCAGCTCATGGAGGCCTGCCTGGCCCACTTCCTGCCTTGTGTAGCTCCCTGCCCACTTGTGTGGACTGAAACCATGTTGAAAACTGATGCTGTACAACTGTGGAGACTGCTCTGGGCCCTCCCCCTTCTTTCTGTCTCTGTCAAAAACAATAAAATAAATCTAAAAAAAAAATAAAATTTCAGGCATCATTTGTGACAAGATTATCATTTTCCTATGGACAAGTGGTCATAAAAGTAAAGTAAAAACTGGTTGGGTGAATTGGGGTTAATGTTATCATTTCATATGGGAAATGACTTGGAAAAAAAATTGTCAGGCTAAATTGATACATTTCCTCTTGAATTTATGGCTGGTATTTATATGTATTTGTTAGTATATCTTCCATCTTCAGGGCTTTATGTTATTATTGACAAAGCTATAAATCTTAGAATTATGAGAAAATTACTCAAATTGTGTTGAATTAGATTAGTTTAGGCTAAGTTTACTTGATACATTTAGGGAAAAAAAATTGAATGTTACAAGGTTTTTAGAGGTTATATAGACATAGAGGGACAGCAGTAGCAGGGATCAAAAGCATTGTCTTAAAATGGCCGTAACTGGGCATCTAATTCCACTAAACTCTGCTTTTTCTTTCTGTTTCAGATATTAGAAAATGTGTGGATTGAAATTGGGATGTGTGAACTGGAGGTAGTTATTGTAATTCTTGGCTTAATTAAGGTGTTTTAGCTTGGTTTTTGATCATTGCATAAAAATGTTACCCCAAACTTGTATCTCTCAAGAGGAAATACAGCAATTTAGCATGACATATTCTTTATTCTTTTATTGGGACATTGAATCGTCATTGTAGAAATTGTTTTCATTTATTTATTTACTTCAAAAAAGGAGTAACCTGATAAAGTTGGAAAAACATCAGGATCCTGAAACTAAATATATTTGCCACTCTATACTTTTGTTTGATAAGCATCTCTTTATAAGAATACTCAGAAATAATAACTGGAGCAGAAATATTTAGGATATTATTCATCAGACTTTTAAAAAAGATTTATTTTACTGTTTGAGAGGTGAGAGAGAGAATGGGGGAGGGCCCAGAGCAGTCTCCATTGTTGTACATCATTAGTTGTGACATTGTTTCCATTCCATACAGGTGGATGTGGGGCTGCACAGGGCGGGAACCAACCCAGGGACCTCCCACATGGTAGGTGGGAACCTTTGCCTCTGAGCCATCTTTGTGGTTACCAGTTGCACTGCAGTTCAGCATATGGGGTTTTCAGTGGTCAGGGCTGGGCATCGAACCCTGGACCTCGTGATTGGGAGGCAAGCGCTCAACTGCTGAGCTGTTCTGGCATCCCCATCATACTTTTTTTTGAACATTTATTATTTTTGTAAAGTGAAGTATACAAAGACTGTCTGGAAAAAATCCAGGCATACATGCCCCTATATTTCATATTACATGGCTGGATACTTTCTGGAAAGCCCTTGTAAATTAAAACTTTTGATTGGGTTGTGAATTTAAAATACTGGATTTAAAGTTATCTTGAATGGTGTCTTAAAGTTAAAAAGAATAAAGCATTTCCTAAGAATCATTAATACAGTAAAGTTCTGTTCTCTGCCCCAGGGAGAGATCAGCTTTAAAACAGATCATAGATTTCCTTTCATCTTCAATCAGCCTTTCATTTGTGGTATTAGTAAATTAGTTTTTGATGCTGTATATTCATATATGTTATGAAAATTTGATATATATGTGCCTTTGTATGCAGTTATTTCAGTAAATTTTGTTTGACCTTCTCTTTTAGAGTTTCCTGAGTGGCATGTTTGCTTTACCTTTCATTTGGTTTATACACTGGGAAGAGCCGAAATGCTAGTTGTTTGTTCATGCTTTCTTTGGGAATCTCACCTCTCTGTGTGTGTCAATTCTTCATTCTCTTGGAGAAGGCAAAAGCAGTTCATGGCACAAGTGCCAGAAATAGCATGGAAGCCACTTTTTAATAGTATTCAAATAAATCTCTGCTATGTCCTTTTCTTAATGCTTGTCAGGACTATTATGTACTGGGATTTGACATCTGGCTGTGAAAGTATCTGAGATCAGATGGATTCCAGTTTCCTTCCCACTCTAGAAAAAGAGGGTGTGGTTTTTACCAACCACTTTTTGAGATCTGCCCTCTACCCTAGAGGTTGATGTTCAGGTGTGATATCTTGATGTATACCCTTAATTCATTTAGGGGCCAAGAAAGATTAGTTCCTTCTGATTTCTTCTGTTAGTACAAAAAAGGAGGCGAATTGGGCCTTCATCTTATCTATACTAGAATGAGGGGAATGGAGAATAGGGATGGATGGATGAGAGAGACGTTGTACTCCAAGGAACAACCAGCAGGACTTGGTAGTAACTAGGGAACTTGGGAATGAAGAGGGAAGGTTAAATCAGAAATGACTACAGGCTGTTAAGCCAGCATAAGTGGGTGAGTGAAAGTGTCACCAACTGGTTGGAGGAGGTAGCTGATGTGAAGGCTGGCTAAAGTATGTTGAAGGTTAGTAACACTATCATGACATGTGTGTCTTAGGTCTGTATGGGGAGAGGTTTGTTTAAAAATTGAACACAGTGAGTTGTAAAACCAGGGTTCAAAGTGAGCTCTTGATGGCAAAGACCCTCACTTGTCCCTAATTCAGCTTGAAGAGTCTGGCATGTAGCTGTTACTCATTGAATGAAAATGCTGCCTTCTTCACTTTAATTCAGTGGTCCTCAACTGGGAGTGATTTTGCCCCCAGGTGACATTTAGCAATGTCTAGAGATGTTTTGGTTTGTTACAACAACTGGAGAATGGGTAGAGGCTTAGGAATGGTGGTAAACATTCTGTGATACACAAGACAGCATACTCCCCTGTCCCCTTAAAATAAAGAATTATCTGGCTCCAAAAGTCAACGGTACTGAGAAACATTGTTCTAAATAAAGGCAAGGAAGTTAACTCCTTGTTTTCCTCACTTGTAAAGGATGATGATGACTACCTCAGACTTGTCAGGATTAAATAGGGCAAGATGAAAGAGCTGCTCAGGAAATGATCATTTTTGTTACCTGGGCTGATGAATAGATTTGGGGAAGTTATTTTTGTTATTGGTCTAATTACCGTATTTTTCAGTCCATAAGACGCACTTTCCCCCCAAAAAAAATTGGAGGGAAAAGTGTGTGCGTCTTATGGAGCAAATACTGCAAAGAACAGTGCACGTTGGGGACCTTAATGATGCCATGGGGAAGCCTGCAGCCAGATCAGAAAGCAGGGACTGCATGGAAGGAGAGCGGGTCCAGGCAGGTCAGGTGCGTCTTCTGGAGCGAAAAATACGGTAACTTCTAATTTCAAGGCTTTACATATTTTTTTCTGAAATGTGGGATGCCCAGAAAACCTATAGTAGCTTTTATAATATTAACACTTGTCTCATGGTTTCATCAAATTGTGATTTTTGACTCCACTTTAGTTTGGTTTCAGTATTTCATGATCTGTAACCAGTAGTAGGGCAAAAATAGTGACTATAATTATAATCAATGAGTATAAACTGAAAACTTTACTTGCTCTCAGAATTTTTTTTTTTTTTTTATTGTTTTTGACAGAGAGAGAGAGACAGAGAGAGAACTGAACTGGGGGAACTCCCCAGTTCAGCATATGGGTCCGCATGGGCCTGGACCGGGATTCGATCCTTGGTCCCCGGCACTGCAAAGTGAGCGCTTAACCCACTGAGCCATCCCGGCTTCCCTCAGAATTTTTTGAAAGCAATTTTACTGTTCTTTGAAATAAGGACCCAAAAGTTTGAGTTACTTCTTTTCAAAAATGCCAGACCTCCTGTGTATGTAATGCCCTTTTCCTTTTTGAGTATTTACAAAATTTCAAGTAGACTACCTCCGAAATCAGCACTCTTTTTCAGATTTATTTATTAGGTTCTTCATTTATTTTGCATGTTTTATACTTTTTTACTTTCTTCTATAAAGTGCGGACATTACTACCAGCTCTTTCACTTAAGTTAGGGACAGTACACATGTATTTTCAATTCTAATACAAGGGACCATTCCCTTGAAAATGCATTCTAGTCATAGCTTCACTGTGTTTAGTGTCCACTTACATGTACAGTTGTATGCATTTTTGTTTATAAGGAGTCTTTTGCTGCTATTTCTTTCTTTTTAGGAAAAAGACTGGTTCAATCTTCCTGTACTTTAATTACGCTGTCTATAACATGCAATTAGGTAAAGGTGCTTGAGTTTAGTGAACTATTTATTGTATCGAGTTGCTTATTTTTCTAGTACTAATGTTTCTTTTACTAATAGCAGGTAGAATTTAGAAGTGACATTTCTGTTTTTCATATTAAACTAAGATTACTGAAACAAATTTAATAAAATAGGTGGTTAGAAAAATTAATTTTTGAGGAAAACTACATAAAATGGGATATAATGTATAAGTAATAATAGAGTACATTTTGTGGTAGCAAAGAAGTTCTCATTCAGTTTAAACCTATAGGACTAAAAGTTGGTGGCTTTTGATATTAAATTGTATCTGACCACAAATAAGGTATAAGGCTTATGTGGCTCCCTGTTGTACCTATAAGCCATTTTGGTTAGTTAAGTACAGGGTGCAAAGGATGTCACAGTCATTGTCTTTGGTTTCAAAAGGGTTTGGTCTCCCATAGCTGATGAAATTACGTCTACTTATTAACAGCTGTATGAAGTGAGTGATGTTGGCACATGGAGGAACTAAGAGAAGAGAAGGAATTAAGAAATGTATTATTCAAGGAAGCTGGGATGGCTCAATGGGTTAAGTGCATGCCCTGCGGCCCCGGAGACCAATGATCGAACCCCAGCCCTGGCCCATTTAGACCCAAATGCTGAACTGGGACATATTTCTCGTGTGGGAGACCCCCAGTTCAGTTCTCGCCCCTGGTTCTGCCCCGGTCTTGAGGGAGCATGCCTCCCATGCAGGAGGCCCCCAGCCCAGTTCCTGCCGTGCGAGGACCCTCCCACCTGTGTGGAATGAAATAATGTTGAAAGCTGGTGACATACAACTATGGAGACTACTCTGGACTCTGTCAAAAACAATAAATATAAAGATTGGGAAAAAAATGTATTATTTGTTTCTACTGTTGAATTACTGGCTAGTCTGTAGATTTCAAGGAAAGGGATTCCGTTAATAAGGAACCACAATCTTTAAAAAGATGTTGCTTTTTTTTTTTGTTCTGAGATTGCTAGTAAAATACTTGTTGCTAACTGAGGGCTTAACAAATAGTAGTTGCATGTTTAATATAGGTTAACAACAAAATAGATTTTAGAACCATGTAGGTCAAGCTTGTCTAATCTGCAGGCCTCAGGCCGCATGTGGCCCAGGACAGCTTTGAATGACCCAACACAAATTCATGAACTTTCTTAAAACATGAGATTCATTTGCGATTTTTTTATATATCATTAGTGTTAGTATATTTTATGTGTGGCCCAAGACAATTCTTTCAGTGTGGCCTAGGGAAGGCAAAAGATTGGATACCCCTGATGTAAATCATGTAGTAGATACCCTCTCCCCTTATCCTAGTACCAAATTTCTGTCAAGACTTGGAATAATTTATACAAATTGATATATCAGTAAATGGAGTATTTTGCCCACCTTTTAACTTGATCAGAATAATCCCAAATTCTTTCCTGGTGTAATTGTTTAACTGTTGTTAAAGTGTTCATTGTTTAACAGCTGTTAGTGTTTCATTGTTTCACGTCCTTCAAATTATAGATTTGCTCTGCTTTCAGAGGTTTTTCTAAAATCTTTTAATTAAGAATTTTAATTGAAATAATTTTAGACTTACATCAAAGTGCAAAATTAGTATAAAGAATTTCCATATGCCTTTTCCCTAATTTCCCCTAATGTTAATATCTTATATAACCTTAATGATCAGAACCAAGAAATTTACATTTATAAACTATCCTTTTTTTTGGTCCAGAATTCAATTCGATATTCCACCTTACATTTAGTTATATCTTTTTAAATCTCTTCCCATCTATTGAGTTCCCCTGTCTATTTTTTTTTTTTTAATATTTTATGATCTTGAAACTTTTGAAGAGTACTGGTCAATTATTTTTTAGAATGTCTCTCAATTGGATTTGCCTGAAATTTATATACTCAAGGTTAGTATGCCTTATGACTGGTTTTATTAATAATCACTGGTTAAGGTGCTGTCTGCCAGATTTCTCCACTGCAAAGATACTGTCATGTTTTCTTTTGTAATAATAAATTAATATTTTTTTGGTAATAATTCCTTTTTAATTAACACCTTCCTCTTGTGGGGAGGTACTTTGAAATTGAAAACATCCTGTGTCTCATCACTGGCCAGTTTTTGCATCTGTCATTGGTTCTTGCTGGCAGCACTAACTAATGCTGTGTTTGCTTAATGATGATTTTGTTTTCATCTTTATTTATTTGGAATTCTACTGTTAAGGAAGAACTGTCTCTCTTCTCAATTCATTAATTGTCCCAATTATTTATTTACATGGATTTGTAGATATTTATTTTACTGTCTGGCTTAAAATCTAATACTTGCTCAAATTATTCTAGCTTTAGTTATTGAGAGGCACTTTTAAATTTGTTCTTGTGTCCTTTCTGCAATGTCCCCATCATTTTGTGAGTACTAATATACTTTCTGGTACCACAAGATGTTTCAGCTGCATCTCATACTTTTTCTCTTTGGACGAGGCACAGAATCAACCATTTCTCCAAAGGAAGCTGGTTCATTTTATTGGAGAATGGTATCTAGAAACCAAGATCCGTTTGCCAGGTGTGCACAGTACTATTGGGATGTCATTGTTTCTAGGTCCTCTCAGTAGATAGAGCTAGCAAATATATGTATATATTTTTAAAATTTATATATATACATATATGTATATACACAGCTACAGTCCCCCCCAAAAATAACTAGAATTTGTTTATTAAAAACTGTGTATTCTTACATGTTTGAACTCAGTCACCTTCAAAGTACTCTGTTTTGATGCAGTACACCTATCGAGACGCTTTTTCCACTGCTCCAAAAAGATTTTGAACACATCGATTTTGATGCTTTTGAGGGCTGTTGCTGTTTTTTGTTTTACCTCTTCCCCATGGGCAAAACATTTCCCTTTGAGGACTTTTTTATCTGGGGGAAACAAAAAGAAGTTGCTTGGAGAGAAATTGGGTGAATAGGGAGGGTGGGGCACTGAGGGTCATGTCATTTTTTGGCCAAAAATTGCTGAACACTCAGGGTGGTGTAGGCATGTGTATTGTCATGCTACACATTGTTCGTTTAAATCACCCGTCATGCAATGGGCAAATGCATTGAAAAAGTCTCGAAAAAATTCACTGGAGCCCAGTATAGCCCCTCACAACAACGCCAGCTGGTGCACTGATGCAGATGGATTCCTAGAACACTCACCTAGTGGAGGAAGCCTGTACTACAGGGGCCCACCCTCAGAAGAGGGTTCTGGTTTATTTTGGGTCCCTCTTACACATATTAATTAAAAGCTACTGAGTTCATGCTGATGCTGCCAGTTCCAATCCCATGGTTTATTCTAGTCTCTTTTTTTTTGCCCCTCTCCATTTTTCTTTCTTTCATAACTTCTCCAAAGGTGAGAAACCTGTTTCTCATCCACAAAATATTTACTTGTTATTCAATCCTAGTTCACATACACACAAGTAATTTCAGAATTGCTAACCTATTCCTTTGTGAGAAACACATTTTTAAACTAGAATATATTTGTTATAGCTGTACAGTATTACACAGAATATATTTTCCAAAGTTACTTAGGTTAGTACTTTTTTCCCCCTATGTACTTCTGTATGTTTATGCTACTTATTTGTAATAAAATTATGCTCGTTAACTGTTTACATTCTATTTTATATTCTTCCCAAGTCGTGCTTGATTTTAATTTCTTAAAATCTTTTTGAAGTAAATGGTCACTCTAACCCTACTCCATATATCTGTAATGAAGATCTTTTCATAAAATGACTGGATTTGCTTAACTAAGGTTAGCTGTAATTGCTTTTGCTGATAGAGCAATTTGTTTGAAAGGAACTGTGCTCTAGTTATCATTCCCTTGGGCTTGCTCTTCTTGGTTCCTTAGTTACAGCTCTCGTTTCTACATCTTCTGCACTTGGGAATTTATTTCATCTGAGATCCCAAGTGTTTGACATCAGTCCTCTAACTAAATCTTCCTCACTTTGGATTCATAGTTTTAGACCAAAAGTCACATCAGACTGAATACTAACTCTTATTGCTGGTGTAAATCAGGAATTAAATCTTGCAGGTCTTATTCTCTTACGGCATTTTTTTTTTTAACCCTTTGGCATACAAAGATGTCTTGGATAGTTCATGTGTTACTTAAGACATTGTAAGCATTGATGTCTCTGAGATGTGCACAGATTTAATTTGCTCTGAAAACAGTTATAATGCAAATATTAAGAAATAATTATATATATTCAGTGTTAAAGTGTGAACTGTAGAAATAATCCCTTTAAGGTGTCTGTTTTGAATTTGTACGAAAGTGACACTGAAAGCCAGATGGGGTATTCACGTGAAAATAGAAAGACTCATATCCAACAAATTTGTATGGCTGACTGTTCAACAGAAGATTCAAATTCAAGAGAAGGTAGCCCTATCCAACATAATGTTTGTAAACATGCAAGACCTATATCTATATCAAGCAGTGATAATTTTGATTCAGGAGATGAAGAATGGAATTGGGAAGAAACAGAAAATATTCCAACCATAAAACCATTTACCCAAATTGCTGGTATGTAAACACTTTAGTTTTGTGAAGATTAGGAGCAAATTCTACGACTCTTTGTGTTTTGAAACAAGTGCTTAAGTGATGATTTTTTTGAATTGATAACCTTAGAAACAGATATGCAAGTCAAAAGATAAAAGACCAGAACTCAAAAAAGGACTAGGAGTGGTTTCCAGTAATAAGTGATGAAATTGAAAGCATGCCTTTCATTATGTTTCATAATGTTGCAGTATAGAAATCTAAAATAGATATGTACTGCTCAAAAAGACCAATATTAGAAACACTGATATTTTCCCAAACTGTGCCTCACAAACTTTTCTTGGCTATATCACATTTTCTTCACTTTGTGGATAATGAAATGATGTAATGAAGACAATATAAAAAGTGCAAAGTATAGTTGACTATTTGAAAAACAAGTTTGAACAATTATGCACTTCGGATGAAGATGTCTCCCTAGACGAGTCACTGATGAAATTCAAAGGACAGCTGGAGCACTTGCAGTTTATAGCTACCAAATGTGCCAGAATTGGAATCAGAGTTGACAGGTTATATGACTCCACTACTGAATATTGCACCTACACATGTTACGTTGAAAAATAAATAGTATTTCTTGCTCACATAGAATTTCATTTAATTTGTATGTCAAAGGGTTAATTTTGTTGGTTTCTTTTTACCTTGGGCAAACTACTACTTTAATTTTTCATTTCCTCATCTATAAAATAGGAAAATAATGCCTCCTTCAAAGAGTTTTCTGAGGACTGAATACGATGATAAAGTGATGTGTTCAGCATTATCACTGGCATTTAGCAAATGAAATGTGTAAATCTCTTCATCTTACTACCACTAGTCCTTTTCCTATTACACCATCTTAAACTACTACTGTGATAACATTTATGAACTAGTATGCTGAATCAGGAGTTTTAGACTTTTTTTAACTCAAAGCTTAAGAATTACAAAAATGTTGTATATTTTGCAGATCCTTTAAGAATAATAATTCACCTTTTAAAATGAAAGTGCCCTGTGAAAGTTTTATAGTTAGATATTTTCATTCTTTATAGTTTAGGGCTAAAGCCATGTAATTTACAACTAAAAATTCATTCAAATTACTGATCATGCCAAATTACTTTTGGCCACTTTGGGTTAAATAGTATTATTTTGAGGTATCTTTGATTATACCTTAATGAAAGGATTAGAGGTTGAAGCATGGAATTAAAAATACTCATGTGAGTTACTGATGAAATGATATAAATTACTTGTTATGCAAGTAGATGCTGAGGAATGAGGAACTGGCTTGACTAAGAGACTTGATTGCCCTTTTACCTTGTAGAATCCACTAAGAGCTAAAAGCCTTTTTTCTCCAGGACACATTTTTAGCATGGGAACATGTATTTCAATAGAAAGAAGCCCAATTACGTACTTATAAACAAGTATAAGAACCATCCACATTTTCTTCAGTTATTTATAAGGCAGAGCATTAGCATGTAAGTGAAAGCAGTTGGATCACGGAGTCTCCCTTTGGCATCATTAATTACTTTAGGTGACAAGAGGATTTTTCCCTTAGTATGAATCAGGAGAGAAAAGGTTTAAGTATGAACTTACTGGGATTAATTAATTCTTTATTATTGGAATGTACAGTCTTAGTATAGGGACATAATGTTGTTTGAAACCAGTAAGGAGGAAGTCTGTTTATTTATTTATCTTTTTGACAGTTTTTGAGAACCAGTTGTGTGCAGGGCATAACGAATGCTGTTTTTTTGTGACCTGCAGTTCTTTTTATTTATTTATTTTTTAATTGTTATGTTTATTGGGGTGACATTGGTTGGTAAAAATTATAGAGGTTTCAGATGTACAGTTCTACGTTACATTGTCAGTGTATTATTGCATTATGTGCTCACCACCCAGACTCTGCGGTACTTGTAATGGTTGAATTTGCAGGGTAGTGGAGGGAAAAAGACATGTTTGGAGGAGCTGTGATAACTAAGTGGAGTGCTAGGAGGTGAGTAGTGCAAAGTTGTGGGGTCGACGTTATAAAAAGGCTCATATCATAGTTGGGGTGAGGACTGAAAGCTTAGTAGAGTACGGAGCAGCGTGCATTCTGGACCTAGTCCCTCTTTTCCGTAGAGATGTGCTACAGGCATTTCAGGTAGTGGGACTAAATGGTAGACATCTTTTCCCACATAGGCTACTTCCAGTGGTGTGGTTTTGGGACATTTTATTTAGCTAGCCATCTAAATAAATCAGTTATATTTCTTCATAATAATAGAGGACAAAGCATCCTTTTATGGAAAGGGAAGCATTATTAAGACATGTAAAGCAAACTTATTTGTGTCAAGTAACAAATTAAGTATAGCTAATAGAATTCTTATGGTCTCCTATTAGGTAACATTCCTTTTAGGTAGTCATGGGGGTGTGAGTGTTTGAAGCGAAATAGGAAAAATGATTTCTTTGGGCGTCAGGCTCTAAATGTGATTGTTTGATAGAATAAATCAAAGCTTAGATTTGTATTTTTGTTGTTCTTTTTCTTTGTTTATCAAAACCATAGTATACTCATCTTACTGCAGTACCAGTTTCTTTTGGCTTGGAAGGGAAACAACTGCTTCTAGTGCAGAAGTCTTATTGCCTGACTAATGAAGTGGGAGACTGTCTGAATCTCTGGGGTCTTACCTTTCTGTGTAACTTGACCCCTCAGTTCACTTTATCTTTTTATTGTCCATATATAAAAGTGGTGGTTTCTTTCTTGCTCTTGTTCCTGTTGGGAGTTGGTTTTTCTAAACATGGCTTTTGTTAGTGTGTGCTGATCAGGAATTCATTTCTCTAATTGTGTCTTTGGAAGCAACTAAGGTCATTGGTTAGCAGAAACAAAAGTATTGAGTAGTGGATGCTACCAAAAATAAATCTAACTTTTGAGTGAAAGGGCTTTTTTTTGGACAGCATTAATGATTAAAAATGTGAGCTTCTTCAGATTGGTTTGTTCATTGTATGTAAGACTTTAATCTCAGTTGGATTACAGATGGTTTGCAGTTGTGTTCAGCAGACCACAGCTGGGAATGAAATTCAGCGTCCCTTTCTGAATTTTATTTAAAGGAATATTATTGTGTGCTGAAAATTAAAACATGTCTGCTTTTATTTGACCTGGACATTAAAAAAAAACCTATAACTTGGGATCAGATAGGTGAAATTTGACAAATTGTGTATGATTGATTTTTTATTGTGTTGTTGCAGAAGAAAGTATAAATTTATTTTAGGAAACACATCAAGAAGGACTTTGTCCTTGAAGTGTGTATATGAGAGTTTTTTCCAAGGTGGTGCTAATATGGCGAATGTAGGTAAATTTGAAATGGGTCAGTGATCCCTTTCTTTACCCCTGCATGTCATAATAGGATCAGAAATGAACTATATTTGCCAAAGAAAGAGGATAACAGCTGAGCATTCTGTCTAGTGGGGTAGACGAATTGCCAGAAAGGTGGCAGAGGGCTGCCAACATTAATACCAGAGTTAAACATTGTCTAAGTAGTTCAGAAAAAGAGTCCAGTTGTCACCAAGTAAAACATTATTGCATGTATAATGAACTAGATAGGTAGTTCATAAAAGGAAGGTTGGGATTTTTACCTTTTTTATTTTAAGAATTTTATTTTAGTATTCTGGTAAGCATGAATTAGCAGATAAACATGGAAAATGAAAATACTTTGGGAGAGGGAGAGAGTTGTAATATGTGGGGCAAAGAAAGCTGAGATTGAGGGGATAGATTTAAAATGCTAAACTGAAAGGAACAGGTAGGGAGGAAATACCAGGACTTTGATACAAACCACTGTTTCATATTGTTTTCATTTTGGAGAACAACCTTCACCTTTGCATTTCTGCTCAGATCTAGTAATGCTTAAAGAACAAACCCTTTTAGGCTTTTAGATATTTAAGGATGTCATAGTGACTATGATGTGTGGATTCTGCATTACAAGTTTCATCTGCTGGAAATTGATCAAACCTAGCATTCTCTGTTGCTTGCATGATGGTGACCCTGATTTTGACATATATGTAATAATCTGTGCCAGAGTAATCAGCTAGATTCATTTGGTTAATTTGTAAATGTCACAGTACAGTTCTTTAGATGGAAGAAGTGGTAACATCATTGGATTTTTTTATTGTAATAAAAAATATGTAATATAAAATGTGTCATTTCAACTATTTTAAGTGTACAACTTAGCGGTATTAATTATATTCAGAGTGTTTTGCAACCATCTCCACTGTCTATTTTCAAATCTTTTTCACCATCCCAAACAGAAAATCTATACCCATTAAAAATAGCTTCCTGTTTCCCCCTTATTCCTAGGCCCTGGTTACCACTAGTGTACTTCTGCCTCTCTGAATTTGCCTATTCTAGATATTTCATAAAAGTGGAATCATACAGTATTTGTCCTTTTGTTTCTGGCTTATTTCACTTGGCATGTTTTCATGGTTCATCCATGTTTGTATATCAGAACTTGATTCTTTTTATGGACGAGTATTACGTAATCCATATACATTGTATGTATATACCACATTTTGTTTATCTACTTATCTGTGGTTGGACACTTGGTTCTTTTCATCTTTTGGCTCTTGTGAATAATACTTCAATGGAGATTGCCATACAATATCTGAGTTTCTGTTTTTTAATTATATTGGGTAAATACCTAAAGAGTATTATTGCTGGGTTATGCAGTTATACTGTGCTTAGCTTTTAGAGTAACCACCAAACTGTTTTTCACAGTGGTTGCATCATTTTACCTTCCTACCAACAGTATACTAGAGTTTCAATTTCTCTACATCCTTATCAGGACTTGTTATTTTTCATTTAAAACCTTTTTTTTTTAATAAAAGATTTTTGGCCACCCTAGTACAAGTGAAGTAGGATGTCATTATGGTTTTGATTTGCATTTCCCTTATTACTAACTATGCTGAATATCTTTCCATGTACTTATTGGTCATTTGTAAATAAACAAATGGAGAAACACCTCTCTAAGTTAGGTGGCTTCCTTGAGTCAAACTGGAAGAAGGAGAATTGTCTTGGGCCACACATAACATACACTTACTATAACAATAGCTAATGAGCTAAAAAGAAAATCTCAAATCTTATAACATTTAAAAAAGTTTACAAATGGGTGTTGGGCTGCTTTCAAAGCTGTCCTGGGCCACATGCGGCCCGCAGGCCACAAGCTAGACAAGCTTACTCTTAGAAGTCTTTTGACCATTTTAAAATTGGGTTATTTGTATTTTTGTTGTTAAGTTTCAGGAGTTCTTTATGTAATCTGGATATCAAACCCTCATTGATAAATGATTTGATATAATTTATTCTATTCTATAGGTTGTCTTCATTTTTTTTTTTAAGGATTTATTTGATTGTTTTTAACAGGGAGAGATAGAGACAGAGAGAAAGGGGAGGGCCCAGAGCAGTCTCCATAGTTGTATGTCATTAGTTTTTCAACATAGTTTCGTTCCACACAGGTGGGCGCAGAGTCACACAGGGCGGGAACTGGGCTGGGGGCCTTCTGCATGGGAGGCACACCCCCACAAGCTGGGGGCCAAACTGAGGCCTCCTTCATGGAAGCTTACCCCAGCAGGAACCAAACTGGGGGCCCCTTCAGGGGAGACACACCACAGCTCAGCACACTGGTCTGCATGGGCCTGGACTGGGACTTGATCCTGCGACCTCGGGGCTGCAAAGTGAGTGCTCAACCCACTGAGCCATCCCAGCTTCCCCTGTCTTCACTTTCTTGATAATGCCCTTTGATGCACGAAAGTTTTTAAATTTGATGCAATCCAATTTACCTGTTTTTTCCTCATTTTGTTGCTTATAGTTTTGGTGTCACAGTTAAAAATCCATTGCTAAGAATCCTAAGTCATGAAGATTTAGCCCTATGTTTTCTTCTAAGAGTTTTAAAGTTTTAGCTCCTATATTTAGGTGGTTGATCCATTTTGAGCTAATATTTGTATGTTGTATGAGGTAGGGATACATCATTGATTCGGTAATGTTAAGTTTGGCTATTGTGTCCTGAGGTTTACTTTGTATAATATTTAGTCACTGCACCCTTACTTAATGAGTACCAGATAGTTCATGGAACTGGGTATTTTAGGTCTTTAAATATGTTCTTAATATTGAATCTACAAGAATGACTCAAAATACAAGGGCAATAGGAGAAAAGATTGATAAATTTAATTACATGAAAACAAATTTTGTTTGAATGGCAAAGCTTACATTCAAGACACATGATGTACTAGGAGAAAAATATCTGTAACATATCACAGATAAAGAGCTAAAATCCTTAATATATAAAGAACTCTTAAAAATTGAGAGAATAAACTACAGTAACCTAATAGGAAAATTATCAAAATACACAAAGAATAATTACCCCAAAACATAAAAATGGACTCTAAACATATGAAATGATTTCAAACTCATAATTAGAGAAATGTAAATTTAAATACACTGAGCTACCATTTTTTATCTGTTAGACTTACAAAGAGTAAAGTATAACAGTCCGTCCTGTTAGTAAGGCTATAAGGAAACATTCCTGATAATGCAGACTGGTACCCTTTTTGAGAATTAGGCCGTATTCAAGAAAATCATATGTGTGCATTTGCCTTTTGTTCTATGAGTTTCAATTCTAGGAATTTTTCTGAAGGTACAACCCCAACAGTAATGCAAATTCATATACAAAGTTATTCATGGGTCATTGTTTTTAATTTCATACATAGAGACATGGTTGATTAAACTATGATATATCCACATAACAGTAGTACTATGCAACTATGAAAAGAATAAGGGAGATATGTGAACTGATTTCTTAAATAATAGCTTAATCTCCAGGATATATTGTTAGTGAAAAAGCATATCTATAGGTTTTGTTACTCTAAACAAGAGGGAAAAAAGAAAATACACACACATCTGCTCATCTATTTAAAAGGAAACATAGGAAAGATACCCTGGAAGCTAATGAGATTTGTAATACAAAGGGTATGATAGAGATTGAAAGAATAAGGCTTGACGCTTCTCTGATTTTACTGATTTTGAATAGTGTTTATTAGTACTAAATTAATGTTTCAGATGCTGAGGGAGAGGGTGGAGAAAAAATTCCAAATGGAATATTACAAGCAGATACAAACCAAACTGTATTTCAGATGAATAACATAACCACATGAAAGGGTCAGCATGGGGAAAACTAACCTAAGTAATACCAGATTTTGACCATATAATCTAAGGCTATGAGAAAAAGAACTATAAAAAAACCTAAAACTAAGGACAAAACAAACAAAAACTGTACACAGTTTTAGTAGATTTTTTTTCACAGTGGTATGTTTAGAATTCTAGAACTACTCTTGTGTATTCTAGATTAGAGCAAATAAGTATATATAATGGTGACAATAAAAGTCAGGTGTTGTTTTTTTTCACTGTGAGAAAAAGTTACAAGTAAGGAAAGGAAAAGGAGTGAACTGAATTTCTGTGGAGTTAGATTGGAATTGGCAGCTTTAGTGTACACTCATGTTTTTTTTTTTAACATTTATAGATAAATATAAAAATAGACAGATACAGATAGATAGGTGTTTGTGTGTATGTGCATATATTCTTTTACTCAGTCTATTGTGAAGGGCTTGAAGCCGTGACACTTCTGAATAATATTAGTTAATAAAAGGAACCAAGACTCCCTTGAGAAATGGCTAATTTTAATGCTGGTGCAGGGAAAATACGAACATAAGCTTAGAACATCTTGTGCCAGGAAGGAAGTGCTCAAGAATTGTTGAGAACATTTCAAAAGGATATAGCAGGCAGATTGTTCTGGGCTGGCTCACCACTGGCCGGAACTGAGACCATTTGAGCAACAAAACGAATAGAATATTAGGATTCCACTTAATAAATGTAGGTAGAATGCTGGTATTAAAAAAAACAACCATTTGACAAACATCACAGTAATACTAATTGTTTCAATCAAGAGTTACATAGTGAGCAAAAGTATAAGGTACAGGATATTTTGCATAGTCTCAAACTATCTTCTTGCATGATACTACATATAAAGGGGAAAATAGTATAATAACTTAATGGTAGGAAATTGTTGCAATACCAGTTTAGCCAAGTGATCAAATTAATGTCACCATTAATGGGACAAATAACATTGTTCTTCTGTGTTGACATATCTTTTACTATCTCTTAGTCTTCAAATGTTTTCCCTTTTCTCTGTAGTTTATTTGTTGACAAAGTCAGCCTGGAATTTGCTAACGCATTCTTTTGAAGTAGAACAGTCTCCTCTGTCTTCTGTATTTCCTGTAAATTTATGGAAAGGTTAAGGGCGCTGGCTGTGCATTACCATTATAGGAGATTTAAAAGACCCATCCTTGGGGCCCACCATCCCTGTGGAGTTTTATTTAATTAGTCTGGAGTTCTGGCTGTAGGAATTTTTAAAAGCTTCCTGGGTGATTTTAATGTGCAGTGGGGGTTGAGAAGAACCATTGCTCTAGACCTGGTTACCACTGGTCAATTCAGCTTTAACTTCTTTTTGCCAAGAATATCTAATAATACCGGTACCTGTATTCTTAACAAGCACCTCATTCCTGGCTGATTTTGAAGACAACTAAAGTTTGAGAATGATCACAGTTTGTCTTGCGATCCAGGTGATAAAACTGAATTTTTGTTTTGGTCAGACACAGTTGGCTAGAAAACAAGCAACTTGTATATTTTAGGAGGCATTTGTCTTTGTTTCTGAATACTTAGTTATATATATGTTCCTAGATATGTTACTTTGATTTGGACTTCTCACTTTGTGTTTAAAGTGTTATAAAACCTAATCCTCAGGTAATGCAGTATTTCATAAGAATGTGTTTACAGTGCCTATTCTTTTCCATGCCAAACTTTCTTCATTGGTAGGGCTGAACAGTGATCCTAAGCTGATGTGACCTGCCCACTTTGAGACACTTACCCGCTTCTGCTCTGCTCCATGCTGGCAGCCTGATTCTTGGAGAGCTTCATCAGGGACAGTTTGACTGTTCCTGCTTGTGTGGTTGCTACATTTGCCAGTACAATACAGTGTCTGGCAATTGGAAACCTTAATCTTAGCACTTTCAAAGGTGAAATACATGGACTTGCCTAGTCTTTGTAGAAGATAGACTAATTCATGAATGATTAAGTAAATTCTTTTTCTAATCAGTCTGCCATCTTTTTGTACTTCAAGGAAAGATCATTTAAAAGACATACCGGTAGGTATGTGTCTGGGTAGCAGTGCTATTTTGCTGCTATGTAATTGTCCACTAAGACAAAACCCCATTTTTTTTTTTATAGTAGTACTTTTAATGCTGGCTATTATTATGAACTTGCAAGATGACAAAAACTAGGTCATACCCTTGTGAATGTAGAGTAGGGTGAGGCATATGCATAAATGTTAAACCATTTGTGTTACCTAAGGGGAAGGGAGTGGCATTATTACCATAGGCTAGGCACTGTGCCACACTGTTATAAATGTGTTGCTTTTAGCTCTTATTGAAATCAAAGGAAAAAAGGCACAGAAGTTAAGTAACATGTGGCAGGCTACACAGATGGCAAGACGTAGAATTGGTTCTTACTGTGGTCCCTGGCCCAGCAGCATCGAATTCCCTGAGAACTTGTCAGAAGTGCATTTGCCAGAACCTACCCCAGACCTGCTGATTTAGAAACTCCAAGGTTAGGGCCTAGTAACTTGTTTTAACAAACCCTCCAGGTGATTCTGATGCTCACAGTAAGTTTGAGAGTGACTGTACTGAAGTGTCTCAGCCCCCTTTCCCTGCCCCCCCATTTTAAAGCTGTAAAACTCTTTCTTTAAATACTAGCTACTGCTCCTTTTATTTTTTCTCTCTGAAGACAAAACAGAAAATACATAAAAGCGAAGTTGTATTTGAAGTTGGAACGGGACCTTGGCCTGTCTTCCCAACTCTTAAAGGGGATTTTTGGTTTGATACCTATTATCCCAGCCAGTTGAGCATGGTATAGCTGGATGTAAGTGGACTTGTATACAGCATTTCAGAAAAATACTGGCTGCCTTGTTCTCAACCAAAAGATGAAAGAAACTTGGAGTCATTTGGTCATTGTTGGGACCAAAATTCTCTACTTCTAATGATGGTGTCACATCTACAATACGCTTGCAGATGGTGCCTAAAGAACATTTCTACCTTCTACCTGGAGTGTGTTTTATGCATGTATGCTTGTCTGTGTCAGTAATTATAGGTATATTTAGGTGGAATTATTTAGTGTTACTCACTTTAGGCTTTAATCAATAAGCAATTTTTTCTTAAATTTTGTGGTTTTGCTTGATTTCTGTTAATCACTGTGAACCTGCAGTTCTGTACTTGGAACTGCTGTCATCAGTATTTTCTTGTTAGGACTACTGTGTCATTGTTATTGTTTTCTTCACGTTTGTATTATATAATGGCATTGTATGGTTTGACCCTTAGAGTTCCCAGGATAACCCTGCTTTCACTTGCTTTAGCTGTTCAACAACAATGGAGAGGTACCTGGGCCATTCTAGTTTAATACCTTAAATACTTGACTTTTGGGACATTAGATTCCTTTATGATTACTTACAAGTGACACTTGCAAAACTTTTGTTGTCAAGAGTTGACCTGAAAACTTTTAATAACCCTTATTAAATACTCCTGAATTTTGCAGAGATGAAATTAAGTATTTTCATCATTTTCCCCCATGGCTTGACATCTGGTGGATAATTTGGTCTATCTTTGTTGACTTGCTTTTTAAAATCAGATTTCTGTTCATGTGCTGAATGAAGTGACAGAATTTGTAAAATGAATTTTTCCCCAGGGATAGTTTATAAATGTATGTTGAGAGCTCATTTTAGAAGTTATTTACCTTTTAAAAGTGTAATGCTCAAATGTTTGTATTGAATCTAAGTGGGGAAGGCTTAGGGGAGGAGAGAGGAGCCATCAAATATATACGGTGATAGAAAGAGAACTGACTGTAGGTGGTGAGCACATAATGAAGTACATAGATGATGTCATGTAGAATTCTACACCTGGAGCCCATCATCTTTACCAACCAATGTCATCCCAATAAATTTAATAATTAATAAAAAATAAATAAATAAAATAAACATTTTGCTCTTCCTCAGACCTAATGATTCAGACAGTCTAGAGATGGTTCCTGGACACTTGGATTAGAACAGAAAAGATTCCTGTTTTAGTCTTTTCTGGCTGCTATAATAGAATATCATAGACTGGGTGGCTTCAACAATAGACATTTATTTCTCATAGTTCTGGAGGGCTGAAGTCCCAAAAGGTGCTAGCCAATTTGGTTCCGGGTGAGTGCTGTTTTCCTACCTGGCATATGGCCATCTTTTTGCTGTGTTCTCTCACATTATGGAGAGGGAGTACATGGTCTCTAGTATTATCAGGGCACTAGTTACATCATAAGGGCTTCACCCTCATCACTTTAAGGTATCATGTCTAAATACCATTATGTTGTGCTTTAGGACTTCAACATATGAATACGGGGAAGGAGAGGACGTAATTCAGTCCATAATAGCCCCCATGTAATTCTGATTTATATCAGAATTGGAAACTGATGTATAATAGTACTTAGACTTATAAATTTGAGTGAATCACCTGGCAATCTTGGCAAAATACAAATTTGGGTTCATTAGGTCTGTGATGGGGCCTGATGCATATAGGACCCGTATTTAACTGAAATTTTTTGTACATTTAAAGATTGAAAATTTCTGCAGTTTTTAAATGCATCTAGTTGAAAACCCTAAGCTTGTCTTATTGTCTGGGTAGACCTAGGTCATTTAGTAGAGGTAGAGATGTGTAGTGAAATAGTTATTTCATTCTAGCCAGAGTGGCCTCATCATACACAAAATTAGATTTCCATCTCTGTGGCTTTTACCAGTGTTCATCTCTTGTTTGGAACACTTCATTGGCATGCCTTAGCCATTCTCTGTCATCCATTCTTCATGGCTTAGCTCAGGGCAGTTTTCCCAGAATACTGAAGGCTATAACAGTTTTTTCCTCCTCTAAATTTTCAGACTTACTTACCTGCCATTGTGATCATTTGCCTTATGGCAACTCTTATATGTATGTGTTTTGGTATGATTTGGCTCTCCAACTGAATTATTCATCTCTGCAGGGTCTATACTATGGAGTATGTGGTTGTGTATATGGTCTATTATTTAGTAAATGCTAATTGGTTGTATGAATTAAGTAATCCAAAGTGTAGATCTAATAAATTTTATTATTTGAAATAAATTCAAAGCAACTATCAGAAAATTAAGATATGGTTAAGCCCAAGGTAGTTTTAAGGCCTGGTAGGAGATAAGCAAGTAATACTTAGGGTTTGAAACCTGAAATCATAGACGGTGGACTTCTATCTGTAATAACACGAGAAAGACATAGCATATCTTAAGATGGTTTACTTTCAGGTGGTTAAGATGGTCACCTTCTACTAACCTTATGTATCTCGTATTTTATAATTCTCAAAATTAAAGCATTACTGTCATTCAAAGAGTGTTTCTTAGCTAAAAACACTCTTAAGATATGCAATGTCTTTTCCATGTTATTACAGGTAGAAGTCCACTGTCTGTGATTTAACCAGAGAAACTTAAATTTTTGCATAATAGCATAATAATAGTATATACTGGCTGACAAACTTTTCCATAGTGGTTTCACCTTTTGACAGTTCCACTGGCAGTGTATGAAGGTTCCAGTTCCTCTACT
>PVKE010010276.1:0-42843 GCA_004027555.1 Craseonycteris thonglongyai | reverse complement strand
TGCCCTGCTCTCACCCCGCCCGCCGGGAAGTGCCGCCGCCCTGCTCCACAGTCCCTGTTCCACTTTAGGCTCTGTGATCTGATTAGGGCACTGCGTGCTGTCCCTTGAGATCAGATGTTAAATTGTCCACAGTCTTGTGGGGCTTCCACGCTCCCTAGGTCTCGGCTTCCAGCCCGCCCTCGATCCAGCTCCACTTTGATCGTAGTCCCCCAATCCCCCTTTGTTTTTGCCAGCCCCGGGCCGCGCTCCAAGTCTCTGTCCCCAAACCGCTGCTTCCCTTTTCCTCTCCCGCTCTCCCCTTTTTTCTCTAACCTTTGTGTGTTGTTCTGCGTTGTGTGGTTCTCTTAGTTGAGGTTTCTTCTCAGGGTTTCCCCTGTGGATTCCCCTCTGTTCACAAGGCCCTTCCCAGGCAGTTATCAGCGTTCTCCTCTCATGCCGCCATCTTGGATCTCCAACCGGAAATTTTCTCTGTGGGTCTTTTTAAACTCCCACATACTGTTTGTCCACCAGAATTCCATGCTCATGGGGCATTGTGAATTCTGTGTGCAAATATGGTGGCAAGGAAAAATGGACATGAATGTTGCACATATGTCCTCTTGCTCATTTGCATGCTCCATTGTTCCTTAGGACTTCACTGATAAAACACAAATTCAAAGATTAAATCATTAAGAATTTCAAGATAGTGACAACCAAGAATTAAGCCAAGAGTGAATTCCAGTGAGATTGCACTCAGGAAGCCAGCCATGTTCCTAAAGTTCTGCTTTGTTTTAGTCACTAAGCTCTCTTTGGAATACCTGCAATGCTATTACCCAAACAATTGTCACATGGTACTGACTGTCTTTTAGTCTAGGTCTATTGTGGTCTCTCTTAGACCGGGCATAGGTTTCTGGAAAGAAAGAACTGAATTTTAGTACATTTTGCATCTTCAGTGAATCACTGAGGGGCCTGTGTATATAGCAGGTGTTTGTTGTGGGCATTGATGGGGTTGCATACCCCACAAGGTGTTACCTCTGGAATCCTTGAAACTATAATTGAGTGATGTATATTATTTTTCTCCTGCTTGCTAAATCCCTTATTATCAACTAACAAAGGAGTAAGGTACAAGGTACCATGGCTATTACTTCTGATGTCCCTTTATAATCTGTCATATCTTGAAAAATTGCCAGCAATTTACCTTTCCAGTATAGGTAAACCTTCTGGCTCTTTCCTACTGCCTAGCAGGGGGAATGGTGATGGGAGAACTGGAAGTGTGTGGGTCATCATGCTATCTCAGGACAAAGAATTAGAGTTTCTACCCACTCCATGCATAACCACCATGGAGAAGCTGTACAGAGCCATTGCGGGATCCGAGACATGGAAATCTCTGTTTGTATAAGATACAAATTTTATATATACAAATCCTCACTGAAAAACAGAGAGGTGATGCACTTATTTAGATTATATAGACATGAGCCAGCTCATGGAGGTGAAAAAAAGGAATTCTAAATTGAGACAAAAATGTTTTCACACACTTCCTACCTCTACTTTCTTAAACCTGGATGCTATGGCAAACACTGTAATAACCAAATAGTATAAGATGACACTGATTACTAAAAATGTAATTAACCTATAGTCCCCCAATATCATTTTAGGAGAGGTTAACAAGGATTTGCAGGTTGATTTCTAGGACAGGGAATCCATGTAGTAATAAGAGTAAAGCCAGGGAAACCACAATGTCTACCTAGACCAAGGGGATGACCACAGAGACAGACAAAGGAAACCAAACCATCAGGATTACGATCCAGGTTTGTTCTAGATTGCAGCAGACAACAAATGAACTGATAAAAAGCAGATGACCTAGCACAACTGTTGGTAGGCAAACAGTTCTCCGAATTTTTTTGACAGAGAGAGAGAGAGAGAGAGAGAGACAGACAGACAGACAGAGACAGAGAGAAGGGAGAGGGCCCAGAACAGTCTCCATAGTTGCACGTCATTGGTTTTTCCACATAGTTTTACTTCACAGATGGGCAGGGCTGCACAGGGCAGAAACTGGGCCGGGGTCTCACCCGGTGAGAACTGAACTGGGGGCACTCCTCAGTGCATCATATGGGTCCGCACAGGCCGGGGCCAGGATTCAATCCTTGGTCCCTGGGGCTGCAAAGTGAGTGCTCAACCCACCCACTGAGCCATCCCGGCTTCCCCCAGGTTCTATGAATTTAAAGGCACTGAGTCGTGTCACCTACACATATGATCAAAAATTTGTCAACATGATTTCTGTCCTTTCACTGAGATAACATACCTCATGGGGTCGGCAGGGTTTGCAGAAGGTAAGGTAAGGCAGGAATGTTATTCTTACTATTTTTTTGTATTTACTCAGCCTGAGTATAGGAGCAGGAAATCCAAAGTGACTAAAAAAGGATACAAAAAAATATCTATTCAATGAAGCAAAATAATGAGAGTAAATTTGGAGAGAGAAAAAGGACAAAGCAAGAGAAGGAAGAGAAGGAGAGAAAAGAATCATATTTGTGGAAGTTCCTTGCCTTGTACAAGACTTGTTGCCTAGTAGTAATGGTATTTCAAATCAGTTGAAGAGTAGAGAAATTAGAAGGGGAAAAAATAAGTTGTGATTTAAATTGGGCTGGTGCAATTTATCTCTTTGACCCTTGGCTGCTAAAAATGTCATAATTTACCTCATGATGAGAAACTCAAAATATAAGCACTTAATTGAAATCGGCTGACATTTCCTAAGGGTATTCATTTTAGAACTAGGAAGAAGAGAGAGAAGAAAAGATGGAGAATGAAGGAGAAGAAAATGGATAGCTCATTTATCTATTTCCCATCAAAACCAGCTCCAGTTGCTGAGTCTCTGGTGTGGTTGCCAAGCAAAACACAGAGAAGCTGACCTGCTACAATCCACAGGGAGAGGCTAGCTTTGAAAGGCCCACTAACAAAGGCAAGAAAGAGCTTCTTAGTAAAGTATCTCTATGGGGCCACAGTTTCTGTGTTCATCAAGAATCCCTGAAAATCTAGAAATTTGGAAGGAAGTCGGAATTGATTTAATCCTTTTTACAATAAATCTCATTTCTGAAAATGATTAGCAGAGGCAGAGACATAAATGGTAAAGTCTCGATCAGGGAAAATGCTGTCAGCGTATCATCTAGATAGATTAGAAAATGAACGCTCAGGTTTCTATGAAGGAAGACTAATGACATTAAGTCAAGATGAAATAGAAAGAAACGTCGCACAGACTCAAAAATCATAAACCATAAGCTCACCCTGACAGAAGACCCTCAGCTACTTTCTGGAGTGGAAAATTATCAGGAGTTTGGTCTGAGACGATTTTCTTAGGCCTTATTTAGAGTCCCTGGCTTGTTTGGGTTTGTTCTGAAGTTCTGGAAGTTGCATTGCCAAGGTTCTGACATTTGTATAAAAGTGAGGTACTTCTACCTACAACTTTCAATGCAATCAGTTGCACACTCAGCAACAAGAATATGAGGGTTTGACTCACTAAAGCAAATAAACATTTAATATACTTTTATACTGTGCAACCATCTGATTTTCAAGTGTCACAATTCCTTTGCTTCTCAGAAATAAGGCAGAGCTATTGCCCTGAAATCAGTGGTGGCTGAGACCAACGTCCTTTGTTTAAGTTAAGATCAAATAGTGAAGCAAGTATATAAATTCCTGCCAAATAAAGCTAAAGCAGGCCTTCTACTCTGTTTGGTAGTGGGAACACGCCTGTACATCTGCCTCACATGTGGTATATCACTTGGTTACTTAAACTGTGTCTCCATTGGGAACATACACACACACCCTCCAATTTTTTTTTTTTTCTGTAGAATAAGCCAGTAGAATAACCCCAAATCTAAATAACGGTCTGCTGCGGTTTCTCAGGGATCTGATAGAATAAATCTACTGTGGTCTCATGCAGTCTCTATCAGTTGACTCAGTGACATCCAATGATCTCCTGAAAATTGCTCCCATCATCTTAAACATTAGTTGTCTCTGTGAACCAACTTTCTTAGGCGGGGAGCATTGGGGTTTCCGACATTTGATCTGCCCTGAAGCTGGGGCAGCAAGTGTCTCCAAGCTTTATAACACACCACTGATTTTCATGAGCAATAGGCCTATTGATCTAAAATTCAAGGTAAATCTTTATCCAATTTCAGAGTTGGAATGGTTATGTGAAAAGTATTTCACATCTTCCACACTCCCAACCCCCTTATTATAGTATGACATTAGAAGATAAAATAGCTGTTTCTCGAGTCAGATTTTCAAAATATGCAATATTCAATAGATAGATAGGTAGTTAGGTGGATATATGGATACTTACTGTTCAATTCTAATATGTCTGACTTAAAATTGTAAGGTCATTTTCTCCCTTCTGACACCTCTTACTACATCAACATCCCATTATGTTATTACAGACGCATGAAGCAATGGACTTTTACATTTTGCAGGATAATGACTCTTTTGTATTTTGGTTTTTATCATAATATAAATCTTCAATTGCAATTTGCATATCTTTTGTTTAGAAAGAGAGACCCCTATTTAAGATTGTCATTTTAATACATAGACTTTAAAGTGGCTTTCTTTTTTAAAGAAATGCACCAAAATATTCCAATTTATTCTTTTACTGAAAGTCTGAATCTGATTCTACCTCTGCCGCTGCATCAATAAATTAGCAAAAGTCTTGAACAATACATTTTCAACAACGATTGCTAGACTGCTTAGTCTTCTGTGCCAGTAGATGATCTGCCTGTTAGAAGTCTAGCCATAAATTTCTAATGGCAATTTGACAATTTGAACTAGATGTCAGGCTGATACACACCCCCCACCCCCTCCACACACATGTGTATATACAGATACAGCTGTCCACTTATTCGTGAGGGATACATCCCAAGAAACCATGGATAGTACCAAACCCTATCTATACTATATATTTTCCTATACATGCATATTTTTCTTCTTCAACTCTTCTGAAAATGTGGCGGCAACTTCCTCATCAGTAGACACATCCTCTCCAGTAATTTGGATATTTTTCAGTCCAAACCTATACCTGAGTCAGTGCAACCATCTTTTCCTAGCAGTGACTTGGTGTCACTCATTTTAGGGGAACCCTGGTTGACACCTTCATATGGGCTTAATACTTTCTGGTATAACACATTGCCATCAACAGGAACAAGTTTTCAGTTTACATTTTCTATCTACAAGTAAATGCCTTTCTACTTTAACTCGGCACTTATGCAGTGTGGCCGTACCTTTTATAATCTGAGGTGCAACTGCAAAAGTAGCAAAGGTGTCTTGTTTCTTCTTTACAATTTCATGGATAGACGAGTCATCCGTACAATTGATGTTAGCAACCTCAGCATGTGATATTTTCCCCTTTCCTTCTTAAGTCAGAAACGTTTACCTTTTCACTTAAAGAAAGCACTTTATAGCTTTTCTTTGGTATATTCAAATTGCCAACAACAATACTTTAGCACTGTGAGACCATTATTAAGTAAAACACAAGTACTGTGATATCACGACAGTCGATCTGACAACTAAGGTGACTGCTAAGTGACAAAAAGGAAGGGCCTGTATCCAGTGTGGGGACGCGGGACAAAGGGATGATTCACGTCCCAAACGGGATGAAGCAAGATCGTGTGAGATTTCATCATGCTACTCAGAACAGTTTATAACTTATGAATTGTTTATTTCTGGAATATTCTCTATCATATTTTGGGACTTTGGTTGACCATGAGGACCTGAAACCACATAAAGCAAAACCTGGATAAGAGGGCACTACTGCATGTACACACTTTTGCTCATTTATTTACTCTGTTAAAGATAATACTATATATATTTTCTATAGATACATATGTATATAGTTGTTTATATATATCATATGAAGATACACTGCTGAGCTTTTTACTTTCTGCTTTTTTCTTTGTTTCTTCCCTGTGGTAGGGCTATCTCTGTGAAGCAGTCTGGGAAATTTGTCACTGTGACAGACCTTGGGTTGATGTGACAGAGCCTGCAAGAGACAGGGCCGGGACAGCATCCTGCCCATCTCTACACAGCAGGTAGGGAGCAGGAAGAATGTGACAATGTCTAACATCCCCAATGCCTACCCCAGGGCCTACCACATAGAGAGTGTTTACCAAATGTGTTGAATAAACAAGTGAATGAAGAAATGAAATGCGCCCTAGGACCTCTGTCTTTCCAACTCTTTCATCAAATTTCAGAGCTGCCTCAGTAGCTGCCACTCTTGTGGAATGACAAGTATCTGTTCCTTTTTCCTGTGTTGTCCACAGCATTGTTTAGTTGGCTTTATTCTGATTTTGCCCATTCCACACTGAAAGGGTTTGGGGAGGTCAAGGGATAAGACTATTGTGGAAAATCTACCTTTTTACAACAAAGTAAGCCCCACCCCTCCGCCCCCCTCACACACACAAAGTTTAACTCTCTACTTTCCAATGTCCTGGTGACAACTAAACCAATCACTTGTGAGAATCATTTAGCTGCTAAAAGAAGAGCCAGTGTAGTCGGAGCTCTGAACTGGGGCTGGGAAGTCACAGGAAAATGGGATCTTAAATTCCAGCTCGTCCATGTCCTAGCTGTTTTGATTTCAGAAAGTTATTTCATCTCTCTAAGCCTTAATTTCTCCGTCTGTGAAGCGGGGACGATGCTATCTGATTTACAGGACTGGTGTGAAGATTAAATGTGGCAGTATGTGTGACTCTTTCTTTAGCCCATGTTATTCTTGTAACATGTTTACTTCATTCCTTGCATACCCTCTCCCCCTCACCCCACCACACAATTATTTCCCCGTATTTATCCTTTCTTCCTGGGGAAAATGGAAAATTCAAATGTGACTTCAAACATGGCCAGAGTGAGGTAGGTGAGCCAAAGAGAAGTGGACAAAAATAGCCAGAGCAGAAAACGAATCTAAGGCTTTAAGGTAATTGTCTGTGGAGCCCTTTCCTGTCCTCTGCCCCCTGGACTAGGACATTCACCATAGACACTAGAAGAGGTCCACATTTGGCCAACCTGGCTGACAGTGACGCTGTGGGGAGCTTTGCAACCCCCATAAACATAGGCAATTAGCCCCTAAAAGCTCTTAGGCTTATTGCCCAGTAAATTCAGCATGAATAGTAACCTTAATAAATGTGGTATAAATCTCACCTCAGAGCCAACAGGAAATTCAAACTTTTGCATGTGTGGGAGCCAAAGTGCTGCTGAAACAAAAGGGAGGTGTGCGGACAAGGAGAACATTGTGCTCAGTCCTGTCTCCCCTGGCAGCCCCAGGGCGCCCCAGGCCTGGGAAAGGCCCTTAATTGTATTTTGTGAGGCAGTTTTCTGGCCTCCTCACTCCTCCCTTCCTCACCTGCCTTAACTCCTTCATGTCCCTGTGGCCCGAGATGTAATCCCTCCATGTGTGTCTCCTACTGGTCGAAAGAAATGATGGAAATATTGGATGGGGCTAAATTATGGACAAGATGTGTTTTTAGGTCGATGTTTTAGTCAGAAACTATTTCGGAAACTTAACAAAACCCTAAAAACTGAAACTGAAACTCAGTCTTATAAAAAAAAAAAAAAAAGGGAGGGCATATCAGAAAGGAGAAACCACTGGACATTTTGATCCATACCCTCACAAAAGGGTGTTAGTTTTAATAAACAGCTGCAATTTGGGGCGGTTATGAACCATACGGCACACTCCTGGCCATGTTTCCAATTTCCTCTCTTGCCTTTACTGCTGTTATATTAAGGTCTGTGGTGAGGCAAAATGTTTATTAAAAAAGGTGAGGAGAGCAATATTCCAGATTAGATTATTTCACCTGTTCTAACTGTACTGGCCAATCAGAGGTCTTCACGCGTGAGTTTGAAAACAACAGCCCTGCCACCTTGGACGCTCAGGGAGGGGACTGTCAGCCTGTGCTTACAAAGTGAATGCAGATTAGGCCATTTTAATTACTGACTTTAACTGAGTATGGAATACGTTTTCCAGTCACAGAGAGGGGCAACTAAATGCATCTGGAGCCTCCTCCATCATAGAGATCATGCCAGTATGCTTCAAAAAATCTCAGCGGTAATGAGCCATGAGGACTTAAGTGATAGAGCAGTCTTCTGAGAAGGCATCTCATGGCATGAAGGGTTAAGGTGGAGGAGTCGTTGAGTGGCTTCATATCGAAATAAAATGTTTTCTCGTTGAAGACCCAATCATATAGAAAACCCTTCTGGAGAAAAAAAGGGGAGGGGGGATGTTCAGCAAGTTGAAAATTACCTAGAACGTGATGACGTCCTCACCCAGCAAAATCCCATTAAAGCAACACATTTCTTCAATTCTCCTGGGGTTCTTTAAGACAATAGGCTTTCTTACAAAGAATCCCCGGGGACTTTCATACCCTTTCATTGTTTCTGAAATTTCTCTAATTGTGGAGTTTCTGAAAAGTACTTTTATATATTGAATGAATTGCCTGAATTCCCCAATGTTGGTGCCGTTTTTATACTCCTTCCTTCTCTTCTTTCATGTTGGTAGGTACATGATGTTTCTATTCCAAGCCAACACTTACATGGAATTTTGTTAAGCAGCGTTATTAAGGTTAGAATACACTACTTGACCCATGGCCCAGACAGGTATGAGTAATAATGAGCTGTGTTATAGAGCTATTCCGTAGAATTTATTTTAGAAACATTCATTTTTAAATCCCAAATGAAAGCATCCTTCTTATATTCCCACACATTCAAGCACATTGGGTGTGCTCATGTGAACAGCCTTTAGGCCAGTACTGCCGAATAGAAATATAGTGTGACCCACACGCGCACGCCACAGAGGCCATGTTAAATGTTCTAGTAACCATGCTAAAAACATACAAATGAGCTGGTGAAGTTAATTCTAAAAAGTTATCTAGCCCAACGCCTCTACAATGTTATTATTTGAAAGTATAGACAGTATACAACATTTATTAATCAGATAGTTTACATGCCTCTTCATACTAAGTCTTCAACATCTATGTTGTATTTTGCACTTACAGCACATCTCAACTTGACTAGCCACATTTCAAATGCTCAATAACCACCGTTGCTCCTGTATTAGACAATACAACCATAGACTGTCAACATTTTTAATCACTTAAGTTTATCTGAGTCCATCCTTCTTTCTTTTAGCTTTGGTATACATCAACACTACCATTTTCTTACCAACTGCATCTGCTTAAAGCCTCATCTGACCTACACGTTTTGAGTAAACCCAGGTACCTATCATGTAACAGCAGAACCTTGTGGTTTCCACTGAGATGAACCTGATACTTGCCAGTGTTTACTCTGAGAATATAAAGTCCTCATCTCTTAAGATGCCTGTTTTCTACATGTGTGTTCATGAGAGTCCAACCTACACATGCACATCATCACAGAGAAGAGGGGCTGCTCATGTGGGAATCAGAAAGCAAACCATCCACATTCTGTAGCGTGGTTTTTATTGAAGTTTGCCACCAGCTTCCACCCCCAGCCGTCTCTGTCTCGTTCCTTCAGGGCAGTCTCAGTTCCCGGGCTCGCCCTGTACTGAATCAATTTTGGGGTTTGCTAATAGCCCCCTTGTCCTTCTGCTACATGTTCAATCTGACAGGCTGTCACCACGAGTAAGTAATTTAACACTGTCTTCACTTTGAGATAATCAAGATCTCAGGGGGTAGCTTTTTAAGTACAAACTTTAAAAAATATGTTAAATTCCAAAAACATATGTTTCTTCCTTTCTCTCACCCCCCAATCACAAGAGCATAACAAATGCCCTTGTGATTGTTTCCCTGGGAAAGACTCTTTGCAGTCCACTCACAGGAGCTTTAAAATCCCCGTCAAAGTAAATGAACGTGTCTTCCCACTTTTCCGCTTTCAAAGGGGTAAAGAGCCTCACAGGTCAGAGAGCCTATGGGATGTGGCAGACCAGTGGTCAGTGAGCAAACGGACTTGTGTGCATCTCATTTCCAAATTACTACTCTCAGAAAAAAAAATCCTAAATAATAATCTAGATTTGAAAACGTTCTATCATGTATAAACCTCCGGCTATTGCTTATAGTCTTGCTACTTCAGAAGCCCAATCATCTAAATAGAGCCTTTTGGTATTGTATTTCTGGAAATAGTTTATCTGGTTAGCAAAGACCTCAGAATATTATCTGTGAAGGAAAATTTATGTGAAGAGTCAAGAATAACTACAGCAGAGGTAAAAAAATTAGGTTTAGTGGGACAAGTATTCAAGGGCTCTAAGGTGCCTTTATTGATTTTTCAGTAGTATCCAACATTTTATTTTCCTTTCACTTGTGATACAATAATGGATGGTAGTTAATTACGTATTTAAGCTAATTTTCACTACAGAGAGAACATAATATATGACGTTTAATTGTCAGTGAATTGTTTTTCCCTCTCAGTACCCACGTCTGGGTGCATGCCATTTTAGCCAGCATAGCCATTAAACAAGATACCAATACTCACCTGGTAGCAACTACTTAAAGGATCAGGCTCTGTGTCAATAAGAAAATAAAAGAAAATTAAAGTAGAAAATAGGAGAGATGAGAGAACAAAAGGAAGTCCTAGCACTACAAATGCAAACCTGAAAAGCAGCAGCAGATGCCACAAAGTATAGTCTCCAACCGCCTCTTTTGCCAAGACCTCTGCTGTGTTCTGAGCTAGGTAAATATTTCCAGGTCTGGATAATGTGTCTTTGTTCAGGCCCAGACTCCGAGGCTCTCCAGATGAGTAGAGAACTCCTGATGCTGAGACGGCTGGTGTGGCACAGACCCTGTCATTTCCCACCCTGCCGGCTTGATCATAGCGCTGAAGCCACACCACCACCAATGTCCTGAGGCACTTGGAAGACTGAATTAAAACAGATTGAAGCTTGTCTGAAAGCGAATCGTCTATTTTTCAGGTTTAAAAAAAGGGTCTTAGACATCAACTAAAAGGATCTTACATATGAGGAAATCAAGGTTTAGAGGACTTAAGTGACTTGTGAAGGTCTTGTGTATGCCACTAACTAGTAGCAGAATTAGACCGGACAGTGTAGGGAAGTGGCAGTAAGAAAAGGAAATTGATGTGTACCATCAATTGGTGCAGCTTCTGGCTCATTTGTTTCCTCTTGTGATTTAACTCCTCTGCTGCCCTCGTTATGTAGTGAAGCTCAATTGCTTCTTGCTGACTCTCAGATGACTATGTGGCCAGGCATGGTTGTATCTTCCAATGCATAGGAAAAATCAATCTCACAAGGGTAGATGTGAATACTGCTTGTTCTTGTCATGCTAAACTTCACGAGAGCAGTGGACTTCTCTCTTCTGCTGCTGTCCTCTGCTTTCCAGCACAGTGCCTGGCACAGGATAAGTTTTCAATCGTTTCTGAAAGAAAGAATGGTTAAATAAATGACTCAGAGAATGAACCCTTGGAGGGGAAGCTTTGACAGCAGAGATGTGCCGTACTTTACACGTTCTTTTAAGTGTATGTGCAGGCCTGGTTCGTGTAACTCACATGATGTACTCTTCCTGCGATGTGTCAGCTTTGAATCTAAATTGGCAGTAGTCAGTCTGTTAAGCCATAAATGATTTGAACCCCACACATACTACCAGAGGTGGAGCTCTAGTGAGAGGAACTTCCTAAAATTACACTATTCTTTGTTTGCTAAGGAGGACTAATCACCCCTTGCATATCTGTTTTGTAAACTTAGATATGAGTATGCAGGTTTGTTGTTGTTTTTATAGCTGGAGTCACCTGTTCAAAAGAAAAAGAGAAGCACCACCAACAAAGAACAAAACATCTCTGAATGCTCTGAGGCCTCCAGTAGTTGTGACAAGTGATTAAGAGCAGAACTGGGCTACGCCTCAAGAACTCTTGCTCTCCGCTGCTCCCTGGAACCCTGGGAGACTTGGTTTGCCATCAATTCTGCACAAAGTGAGGCTGTATTTTTAGGTTGAGAGGCAGTCGGGGGACAGAGACAAACACCTTGGTATGTCAACCTTGAAGCATCACCTGGAGAGTGAGGGCCTTTCACAGTTTAATAGTGGACCGAATGTTACGGTGATGATCTGGGTCAGGTGGTGACTGAAGCAGTCACGAATCCTGAAACAACAGATGTCACAGTGACAGCTGTAATATCCAAGACGCATTTTTCTCTTCAACAGCAGGACCAAATAATGGGTAACATCTGATCCCCTAGAGGAAGCACCACCTCTCCTTTATTAGTTTGCTCACATTGGCAGTACAATATTAACGTCATACAACATGGGTGCTAAACCAAAAGCAGTCAAATGTTTCTTTAAAATATAAAGGCCTTTGATAGCTATTTTTTTTTTAATAATTTTATCTTAGTATTCCTGTCACCATATTTTCCTTGGGTCCCACTGAGAAAAATCACCTGGCTTTTAAAAGCCTACTGGCAAATTGGGAGACAATTACTGACAAAGTAGCTCTCTATCAAGAGCATGAAGCCCACAATATCATAGTTGTAAATATGCCACCGAATTTTTTAAATGGCCCAATATACTGGATAGTATGTGAGACTATAAATTTTATTGATTTATAAAGTATATAGAGTAACTTTACAATATTAAACAATGAACAGATAAAACTGTGTTAGCATGATATCTGGCACAGTAGACACTCAATAAATATTAAACAAATGAATAATGAGTGATCCAGAACTACTTCTGGAGCTTAAGATAACTATAACAATTCTCCTAAGTATTTATTACTTGCCCCTCTTTTTTCTAACCTTAAATACCAGTCTACCTTTTTCTATATGTACTTTCATAATTAATCTTGTTCTAAATAATATGACACATTGTTGTTGTTGTTTTTTCATTTGCTCGTGTTTAAAATATATGGGATGCAATAAAAGTAAATTAAATATCATGAGTTAAAAGAATTCTCAGGGAGAAACAAAAGGAAACAACATTCTTTATACTAGACTTCCAAATGCCTTTTCCATCAGAAAAACAGCTTTGTGTTTCTCAAATGGTGTGGAACGGGAGTGACCATGCACTGCTGAGTGTCTCTGTGGTTCCCAGTGTGAGGTGTCACGACAAATTCTTGGGGCTGATCCACAACCGCCTCTGTAACGTGCTGTCAGTCACCTCATTCTCAAATTGCATGGCTCTCTTCATCACCAATTTCCCTCCCAATACCAAACAAGTTGAGCTGAGGATGTGGAATGATGACTGTAAGTTTCTGGTCATCCTAATTTCTCTATGCTAGGAGTGGGGAGCTAATTGACGAAGACCTGGTGGCATGTTGATGGTCACCATTCTCATGAAAGCATTCATTGACCATCTAAAATTTGTTATACCCTGGAGACATAGACAAGTAGAAAACACACGATATTTCCTTAGAAAACACTATGTTTTCTTAGAAAACTTAGAAATATACATAAGAAGATAATTGGCAACATAAGGTAGTTCAAGAAAATATCCCAAGGAAATGCTGGGATGGCTCAGTGGGTTGAGCTCTCATCTCGCAGCCCTAGGGTCCAAGGAACCAGTCCCAACCCCAGCGCACGTGGACCTGTATGCTGAACTGGGGAATGCCCCCAGTTTGGTTGTCACCAGTGTGAGCCTCCTACATGGAAGGCCCCTGGTTCACCTCCTGCAAGAGGATCCCAGCTGGTTCCTGCCCTGCATGGCCCCCTCCCCCACCTGTGGAATGAAACTATGTAGAAAACTAATGATGTGCAACTATGGAGACTGCTCTGGCACCTCCCCCTTCTCTCTCTCTCTCTTTCTCTCTTTGTCAAAAACAATAAAAATAAATTTAAAAAAAAGAAGAAAGAAAGAACTAAAGATAGAAAGAGGGGGGAGGGGAGGGGAAGGGAGAGGAGGGGAAGGGAAGGGAAAGGAAAGGAAAGGAAGGGAAAGGAAGGGAAAGGAAGGGAAAGGAAGGGAAAGGAAGGGAAAGGAAGGGAAAGGAAAGGAAAGGAAAGGAAAGGTCCAAGGGATGCTGGGATAGCTCAACAGGTTGAGTACTCTCTTTGCAACCATGAGTTCTAGTGATCAAATCTTGGCCCAGGCCCGTGCATGGAATCCCAGCCCTGGTCCCAGCCTGTACAAACCCACATGGTGAGCTGTGGCACAGCTGATAACCTCCAGGATGGCAGTGAATGTTCTCACCTCCCAGTTCAGTTCTTCTCTGCACAGCCCCATATCCACCTGTGGAATGAAACTATTTCAAAAAACTAATGACGTACAACTATGGAGACTGCTCTGGGCCCTCCCCGCTTCTCTCTGTCTCTCTCTATCACATTCTCTCAAACAACAAAATAAATCTTAAAAAACAAGAAAGAAAAAAAATATCCCAAATGGATGACATGGATGGTAATGGTTGGAGAAAAGCATGAATGCAGTGAGATGGAGCATTTGAGCATATCTGAAAGATATGGAGGGAAAATAAGTAAGTTGATACCAGAATTATAAGGAAATTAAACCATGAAATGTCAAAAAGCGTTAATTCCATTTCAAAACAAAGTAAAAACCCTAAAAGCAAAAGAAAATATTCTTATATTCATTGCTGGCCTATTCTAAACCAAGCAGTATGAAGAATTTGGTAGGAACAAGTTTGATTGCATGTGACCGACACAGTGGAAACTTTCAAATCGTGTTGGAAAAAACCTGAACTTCTGGGAATCTCTGACACCAGTCCCTCCTGCCTACCTGCGGGTGGCCCCATCTAATCATATGAGCGATTAGAACTGGATGTGGCAGGTCACAGCCTAGATGAGTCCTAGAAATATAACCCAATGTACAGTGCTAAGAAGACAGAAGGAGAAGGAAAAAAAAAAAAAATCCTCAGTGGGAAGAAACCCAATTTTAAGCCTCTAGAGCATAGAAAAGCCCCACTATTCATTAAGGGAGGTCCCACCAGCTATTTTCTCAGGCAGCTTGTATTCACATTAATGAATGAAAGAGAGAATTTTAATGTGTACCTCTGAGAGAAATCAGAGCCCCCAAAAAGTTCATTCCCCAGGTCCCTCTGGGTTTTCTTTTTTCTTTTTTTATTCCCTTTTCTAGTGCATAGTAATGAGTTTTCAGGGTTTAGTGGAGGTGGAACAGGATAGAGGTGGAGTGGGATAGTCAGGGTCCTGGTTCACAGATGCCCCGCATGAGCTTCCCTTGATCTGTAACCTGGAGCTGCCTCCAGGGCTTTTAACTCAGGCCCAGCCTCAGGCCCTGTCCGAGGGGCCAGGAGGAGCTGAACCGGAGCCCTCCCTCCGCTGGTCAGAGGGCACTGAGGCTATTCACGGGACATATTAACCCTTTGGAATAAATCTGCAAACACACCCCCACCTTGAGTCTGGTATCTCAGTGTTTGGTCCTGGTTCTTTAACCTCCTTCCTTTCCCCTGAATCAGAGACTAAACTGCCAGAAATTTTAAGAAAGGCTGAATACAGAGAGCCAGAGGTCGGGATGTCGAGCTTATTTGCCCTGAAATACCCCTGAACTTGTAGAAATTCATATTTGTTTACATTGTAAACGCACTAAATGAGCTAATTATAGTGATCATAACTCACAATTAAAAACAAACAAAGTTAGAAATTTCAAAGACTCTCAATATCTTTTTCTTTAATCATTCACCCAGGCTCAAAATATGCAGTTTTTAGATTAAAGCATTAAAGTTGCTAATTATATTCTCAGAACCAACAATTATTTCTTTACCCTTTTACTACCTTCTTCTGGCAACAAAAAATGTCAGCACTGATTTAATTTTTTGTTATTATAGGATTAGAAGAAGTTTCTAAAAACGCAATTAAATTTGCCCTATAGCTAGAGTAACTTCCCTATCAGCATCTGAAGGCCCGTCTCTAAAACAACAGCATAAAAAATGATTCAGACTTTCTTGACTTTTGTGATACATTTCTTCGGTTATTATCTCCAATAACAACTCAGCCGTTTTAATGAAACTCCCTGCACATCACATCCTGATGAAAGATAGGACATATTAGATTAATAAAGAAAATGAAAGTTAAATTGTCTGTTGGAGTGTGAAGCTCTGCCCGTGTCATGCATGGGTTCTCCACCTTTGGGAGCCTAGTTCAACTTCAGCCCCAGGCCCTAAGTGAAAAGTTCAGTAGTCTTGAGTACGTCCCCACTTAATATATTACAAAATCAATTATTTTATGGTGGTACACTTGGTAACCTATGCTCAGACAGAATCAAGTTCTGTTCCCGCTGGGGATTCACCAATTATCTATTCAGTGAATTATTTCAGATAAAGCAGAAACACCTGCTGTCAGCAGAGGGAGTATCTGCCTAATATGGGTATCATTCTGAGCCTGATGTGTTATTGCATTTGTCACATGCAGGATGGCACTATGAGACTTTGGATAAATTTATCACATTACCAAGATGCTTGATGGGACATTGGAGCATGATTCAGTGCCCAAAGTTAGAGCTAAAGCACTGTAGCAAAGAGCTCTAAAATGAAGCCACAGAACAAATTGGGGAAGGGGGTAATCAAGTGTGCAGATATGGTGACTCATCTGTCTTGCCTTATTTCCAATAAGTCAGCACAAATAAAAATTGTGATAATTCAGCACAACTTCTTTTTACTGGCTATTGACCTGGGCCCAACTCACAGTAGGAATCAAAAAATGGTTCCACAAACTTTAATTCTGAATTTGGGACAAAGGTCAGGGTGGAGACAGGCGTAGTTTATGAGGGCCACTATCCCTAACCAATTATTCAGGTAGGATTTTAATTCTTTGGGGGTCTCTCTTCTCTTTCTCAGAAGTCAGTCAATCTCAAGACATTCATGGCATTTATTTTTCTCTTTTTGTGAAATTAGTAACAATATCTGAAACTAAGAACAAACACAACAAACAAACAAGGTATCTCCACAAGCTGGCTTGCATTCCAAAATCTCAAAAACTTAACACATGAACACCAGGACCCACAATGAGGTCCAGAGCTTGTGTGGAGCATCTACTCCCACATACGGAGAATGGTTTGGACTGTCAGAGGAATAGGGCAGCATTAGGAGACCTCAGCAGGCTGTTATGGAGATATTGCTGGGGACCCTTCTATTACTGTTAGACTCTTCACTGGCATAATTGTCTATCAAAAGTACTATGCTAGAAACCATGGAGAAAAGTACCATTTCCTAGCTGTGAGCACAGTTTCCAGGACCAGGCAGATTAGGATTCATCTCCTACATCTTCCCAAATATCAGCTGTTATATCAGGAATTTATTCAACTATTTAAGCCTTAGGTCCTATAACCTCAAAATGAGAATAATGGCTCACAGGGTTATCATGAGAAGGATGATTAATAATACACGTAAAGACTTTCCATGATACCCATCACACAGCAAGCACTCTGAAACCTCTACCTGTTGTGGCGGGATGATACCGTTACTGTTATTGTGCTATGGTTATATTATTAAGATATAAGAATATTGAATGATTTCTATGACAAGTTTATAAAATCCTTAGGTGAGATAAACAGTATAACAAACTATTAGTGACTGAGCTTTAAGCTGAGAAGAAAAGAAGCACTGGACTTAAAACAAACATCAATCTTGCTGCAGAGACTGCCAAGTCAACTCTCAATTATCTTTGCTAATAAGAGGGGGAAAATCATCCAAAACAACTGACTCCAGAAGATGGCTTTTTTTTTTTAATTGAAATCTTATCAGTAATACAGACATACAACCTGTTAGCTTTTGCTTTATATCTTGGCTCTGTTCTTGGTCCCAGTTACTGGAAGGTGCCTAAAACTTCATTGCATTGCTGAGAGAGATCTTTACCTTCCTGGTGACTTAGTACCTGCCACCTTCCCAGTGCTCCAGAGACTGTGACCACGCAAGAGCTCACTGGGACTCAACCCCACATGCCTTACTCAGCCACCCTCTGCCCCTATCCTACTTCCTATTCAAACTTCTTAACTTGTTGTTGTTGGTGGTGGTGGTGTTGTTTTAAGGCCAGAAGTTTCTCTCATCTAAGAACAAGACCTACTTTGAAATACTTCACCATATCCTAAAGGTATAGCCTGCATAAATGTACTTTAGAAAATATACTCACTCCAGGCCTGGCCTTTTTCTGAATCTGTCCCAAGCAGTCGCCTTTTCCTCTCTGCCCCACCGCTCCCCACCCAATGCGCTGTTCCTAGATCTCGTTCTCAGTCCGGGCTAGCACCATACACGATGGCACTGAGGGGGCATCTTCCTTTCGCTTCATGGGCAAGAAAAGGGGCAAGTGTTAGTGGGGATCTGATGGGAAACTGAAGGACAGGTTCATGTTGCTTATTTCTTAGCACGGAGTCAAGTACATATTTAAGAACTTCAGGTAAATATCAACCCTGCCAAGTAGTCTTTTCAGCTGACCGCCAGAGATGTTTGCCTCCTCTCTCATCTCAGGTCTTAATAGTGTGGATAGCTAGATTGTAATGATTGGACAGAAATTCATTCATTATACAAGTAATTATTCACCAATGATGTGTAAAGTTATTTTTCTACAAATATTTATGAGGACAGATACTGAGCTAAATTTTGTGGGAAAAAGAAGCTAAGATATGTACACAAATAGCTAGACTAGTTCCTATCTAGATACAATTTTGCCCCCAAAGGAGGTTCGGCAAATTCCTGAGAAATTTTGGGTTGTTACAACTGGTGGCATGAGCGCTACTGGCATCTGAGGACTAGAGACCAGAGATGCTACTAAATATCCTACAATGCAGAGAACAGGCCTCCATAACAAAGAATTATCTGACTCTAAAGACTATAGTCCTGAGGCTTAGAAGTGTGAACTTTATTATAAGGCATTACAAACTACATGTAATATGAGAGATGGAAGGAAAGGCCTGTGGAAGGAAGAGTGAGGGTCACTTCTACTTGGAAGCCTAATATCTGTGTGAGGTCAAAGGGACAGTAACATTTGACTCTGACATCAAATTTGGATGAAATTTTGAAAGATGAAGATTATGGCACTATAGGAGATGAAGAATAGATATCTATAAAAGAAAAGAAAAACAGAAAAAAATATTTTTAAAAATGTGTCAAGATCGAAGGGGCCAGGCGTGATGCTGGGATAGCTCAGTGTTTAAACACTTGCCTAACAATCTCAAAGTTCTGACTTTGTTTCCCAGCCCTGGCCTATGCAAACCCATATGCTGAACTATGGTGCAACTGGTAACCACCAGGATAGTCTGGTAGCAAAGGTTCTCATGGTCCATGGGGGACGCCCCCAGTTTGGTTCCTGTCCCACACGGCCCCACACCCATCTGTGTAGAATGAAATCATGTCACAACTAATGATGTACAGCTATGGAGACTGCCCTGCCCACCCCGCCCCCCTTCCCTCTCCCTCTCTCTCTCTTTGATAAAAAAAAAAAAAAATCTAAGGGGGCGGGAGCTCATAGCGTAAAACAGCTAGCATCATTTGAGGAGTAAGATGGGAAGACCAGAAGAAAATGTAAGAACATTCTCAAGGCCTCAAACTTCAGGCTAGATCATTTGCTTTATTGGTATCAAAGACTTAGCCAAACCTAGCAAATGTTACATTTTATAATATCAGGCCCTGGGGTGTATGCTCTGTTATTTCAGAGTCAAATAAATTTAGAATTGAAAATGGGCTGTAACTGTGTCAGCTGAAGTCAGGAAAGTGTGTGAGTTGACCACACCTGTAGTCAGTTGGCCACACTTGGGTCACCATTTGCTCTCAGCCTAATTCTTTTCTGACACTATGCTGACACCAGGAGGAGCTACCACCTGCAATTTAAAGGCGTTGTTTGTGTCAGCTTGCCTGGCTTTGCTCAGTACTCGTGTAAAGGAC
The DNA here is from genome assembly GCA_004027555.1 of Craseonycteris thonglongyai. Lineage (NCBI taxonomy): Eukaryota > Metazoa > Chordata > Mammalia > Chiroptera > Craseonycteridae > Craseonycteris > Craseonycteris thonglongyai. The sequence continues at coordinate 23,085 of PVKE010010276.1, read as the reverse complement.
TCCACAGAGGCTGATGCAGAAGGGCAGTGACAATTGTCTGGTAAACCTCGCCCACTGATCCCCACTGGGCAGGGAACCGCCTCCTCCCCACGCCCAGCTGTAGGCAGGTCAGAATCACCTGAAGACTTATTTCAAATTCAATCTATTCCCTTAGAGATTCTCATCTACCACTGAGGGGTCTGCCAAGTTGTTTCCCCTGAAATTTTGAGAATTGTTGCTTTACAGAACCATTGCTGAATGGACAGAAAGGTTAAGGGACAGTACTGTAGGTTTTAACAGGAAGCCTAATCTAACACAGCAGACTCTGAAGTGACTTCATAGCTGAATTTACTTACCTGGATTCTTAAATTCAGGGCCAGTTTCAGCTCAGTACAGGCACTCCCCACTTAATAACCAATTTCCGTTCCTAGGACTAGGTCGGTAAGTGAATTGGTTAATGAGGAGCTTAAAGATGGATGTCCTGTGTGTTGTGGCATCAGTGGTATGTATTTTTTAATAGATACCATGTGACACCCCACTTATAAATGAAATACATAGTCTTGTGTGATTGCAAACACTTCATGTAGTGAATACTGACTGACTGCAGGAACAAGACTGAGAAAGGGGCTTCCCCCACACTGGAGAACTGGCCATTTAAGTCCAAGGTGTTGTTAATCAGGTAGGTAGTTAAGTGAGGAATGGCGGTATTATTATTAGTATGTTCTCTGACATACTTTCCCCCCAGAGTTTTCCAAAGTTCTACATGATGTACTCATTTTAAATAAAATTGAATGAAATTAATTTCATTGTGAGCCTTCCTTCTTTTGTGAGGTATAGTCGCAATCTTTCAAAGCTCAGAAGTTGACATAGACAAAAAGAAAAAGAAAAAAATAAAAGAGGGTTTCTTCATAATGAAAAGGTTGGTAACTGCTGAGTTTAGTGTGCTTCCCAATTTTTTTCTATTCATCCCTGGTTAGTTAATAATCTTCTATGTGCAGACTTAACCATTAGGTTAGGAGTCAGACTCATTACCTCAGATCCTGGTTCTGGCACTAATCAGTGATGCAACCATCTAACTTTTCTGTGCCTCATAGGAATGTCAGGATAATAAAATTTGTTAACATATGTAAACTCCTTAGAGCACTCTGATTCATGGAAAATACTATGTTAAGTGTCAACTATTTTTTTTTTTAAATTGTGCACCATTTGAGATACATAATGATTTTTCTTTATGTGCTTTTGGTACCTGGTTCAAGGATTTGATCTGAAGCCCCCTTGCCCTTTGTGTCCACACCTACAATCTCCTTGGTGGCTGTCTAGGAATCTTGGAAAACTATAATAGTCACTGCATGTTCCAGAACACAGGTCCTAGTCAGGGGTTCTGGAGTCCCCAAGAATCATGTTTCCTTGTTATTTCTCAAATCCTAATGTAGATCATCTACTTATTCATAACAGAGATACATGTTATACATAACAAACCCTGCCACACAATTAAGCTATTGATAATGAAATCATGTATTATAATTTCTTTTTTTTATTTTTATTTTTTGCTTTTCAGCATAATTGTATCAGTGGTATGGTTATCTTATTCTGAAAAAAAAAAGATCAATTTATATTAATGCATGTTTCTGGTGAATAAAAGTGGAAAAGTACATGAATCATGTCTTTAAAAAATGTTCAGGGAAAGCTGGGATGGCTCAGCGAGTGAAGCGCTGAGGATCGAATCCCAGCCCCGGCCCATGCAGACCCACATGCTGAACTGGAGTGTGCCCCCAGTTCAGTTCTTGCCGGGACCTGTGCGGGAGGCTCCTGGCCCAGTTCCTGCCCTGCGCAGCCCCGTGCCCACCTGTGGAGTGAAACTATATGGAAAACTAATGCTGTCAACTACAGAGACTGCTCTGGGCCCTCCCCCTTCTCTCTGTCTCAAAAATCAATAAAATAAATCTTAAAAAAAAAAAAGTTTAGTAGATTAAATCTTTTAAAATAAGGAGTTCATGTTTGGGAGTGGGTGCTAATCAGAGTTGTTAGTGGCAAAAAGGTCGGAAACGGCTGGAGTCTAACATGTTTTCTGCGTATCTCTCTCTCTTTTCTCTCCTCTCCTCTCATCCCCTCCTCTCTCTCTCTCTCTCTCTCTCTCTCTCTCTCTCTCTCTCTCTCTCTCTCTCTCTCTCTCTCTCTCTCTCTCTCACTCACTCTCTCTCTGATTAATTATCTCTATGAAAAAATAAAAGCATGAAAGTCTGAAAAGCAAGCCCAATAGTATAATGGGAAGCTCTGTGCCTGGCTGGTATAGATCGCATGGCTGAGATGTAGTCTTCAATGTGCAAACTTAACATGCCAGTTGTTTTATTTAGGGAGAGAGAGAGGTGGGGAATGCATTAGTGAGCAAGTCCACAGCATAATTAGGAAACAATCAACACGTTTTTCTTGCTGTCCTAATTTTTTCTTCACTTTAAAATGCTCCATTGAGTTTAATTAAACTTGCCCTAGGCTTATAAGCCTAGCAAACTGGGGAACTTTTTTTTTTTTTAACTTGCTTTTCTGTCAGAAAGGTTTTCTTCAAGCTGGCCCTGTACTGCTGAACTTCAAGGTTTCAGGGATGTTAAAACAACTGCAACCAAATTAATGTAGATTCTCATTATTTTTTCCTATTGATTTGAGCAGAGAGGACAGGAAGCTGAGCACCTTCAAACAAAGGACTTCTGCAAAGTTTTAAGGATGCTTGGTTTGGGAAGCAGTGAGTGGGAGGATGATTTCATGTGGTTATGAAGGAGAAAAAGAGGGATAAAGGGGCATGCCAATGAGGAATAATTACTGTTATTTTAGCAGACGGCTATTACAGATGTCATTCTCTTCCTTCCTTTTGGATGGCAGTATCCAATTGCTTTGGGGAACTACCACCACCCCATTCCACATGGGTCTGGTGGACTTCCAGCTATTTTGACCTACCCTCCAGCAGCCCCTACTCTCCTTTGTGAAGAGCCAAATGAGCAAGTGACCACACCAGCCAGAAAAGACTTTCCCCCTCTCTCCTTTGGGAATTTATACCTCAAGTATAGAGTCACATAGTCAGGAGTTCTAGATAAATCAGTTCAATGTCAAGGCCATGCAGAGTTTGCCCATAGTCCCCAACTAAAAGTCTTTAGAGTCACTTAGATTCTAGACCTTTCTGAATCCTGGGTGCTCAATTTTTGTTTGAATTTGGGGAGTTCTTCAATATTTGTATTCGTTAGATTTTATGAGTTTAGCTAAGGTAACGAACGACTCCAAAATCTCACGGTGTACAACAACACAAATGTCTATTTTCCTCATGGTAAGTGTTGCCTGCAGGTTGCCTGAAGCTCCACTGCGTATACTCTTTCCTCCAGGCTGAAGGTAGAGCTTCTATCTGGGAAACTGCCACTGTTGTGGCAGACAGAAAAGCAGAATGAAGAAATCACAAGATGCCTGCTACAGCTTCTGTTTGGGAGTCACATGTGTAATTTCCACTCACCACCCAGAAGGGCTAGAAGTTTAATGGTCATTCAAGAAGAAACCTATAGACAGAAACCAAACTGGAGCAATAGCAAATACTTTTGAAGAATAGTACAGTTTGAACTCCAGTTCGCCCAAATATTAATTGTAAATGTAGAAAATTTATTTAACCTCCCTGAGCCTCAGTTCCTTGAAAGCAATTTTCTTTTCTTGAAATCAGTACTCAACAATATCCATGCCCCCATTTTTACTGTTAAATTTATTGGGGTGACATTGATTGATAACAATTACATAGGTTCCAGGTGTACAATTCTACGTTACATCGTCTATGCATTGCATTTACACGCTCACCACTCAGAGTCAGTTCTCTTCTTATCACCATATATTTGATGCCACCTCCTTACTCCCGCACCTGTCCCTGCTCTACCACCCACCTTCCCCTTTACCACTAAACTATTGCCTGTTTTCATGAGTTTTTGTGTCTTTGTTACATTCAGTTTTATATTCCACCTATAAGTGAGAGCATGTTTCTTGACTCTCAGTCTGACTTATTTCACTTAATAAGATGGTTTCAAGGTCCATCCATGTTGTTATAAATGGCTATAATTCATCTTTTCTTATTGCTGAGTAATATTGCATTGTGTAAATGTACCACAACTTCTCTATCCAGTCATGTATCAAAGGACACTTCAGTTGTTTCTAGGACTTGGCCACTGTGAACAGTGCTGCAAGAAACATTGGGGGTACAGATATCTTTGTGCATTAAGGGTTTCAAATTATTTTGGGTAGATACCCAGGAGAGGAAATGCTGGGTCATATGGCAGTACCATTCCTGATATTTTGAGGAATCTCCATACAGCCTTCCATAGTGGTTGTACCAGTTTACATTCCCATATGCAGTGTGTGAGGGTTCCTTTTTCTCCACAGCCTCTCCAGCAATTGTTATCCCTTGTCTTGTTGATTATAGCCATTCTAACAAATGTGAGGTGGTATCTCATTGTGGTTTTAATTTGCATTTTCCTAATTGCTAGTCGTGTTGAGCATTTTTTCATATATTTGTTGGCCTTTAGTGTGTCTTCAGGGGACAAATGTCTGTTCAGGTCTTCTGCCCATTTTTTAATTGTATCGTTTGTTTTTTTGTTGTTGAGTTGTATGAGTTCTTTATATATTTTAGATATTAGCCCCTTATCAGAAGCATTGTTTGCAAATATTTTCTCCCATTCCATTGGATTTCTTTTTACTTTGTTGATGGTGTCCTTTGCTGTGCAGAAGCTTTTTAGTTTCATGTAGTCCCATTCATTTATTTTTGCTTTTACTTATCTTGCCTTTGGATGAAGTTCATAAAGTTCTCTCTGAACCCAAGGTTTATATATTTAGTACCAATGCTTTATTCTAGCATTTTATTGTTTTGAGTCTTATGTGGAGAACTTTAATCCATTTTGAATTAATTTTGGTATATGGTGACAGTTCACAGTCCAGTTTCATTCTTTTGCATGTGGTTTTCCAATTTTCCCAGCACCATTTAATGAAGAGGCTTTTTTTCCCCCCTCCATTGTATATTTTTTGCTCCTTTGTCAAAAATTATCTGTCCATATTTATGGGTTTATTTTTGGTTTTTTGTTTTTATTCTGTTCCATTGGTCTGTATTTCTATATTTCTGCTAATTCCAAGCTGTTTTTTATTGTTGACACTTTGTAATATAGACTGAAGTCAGGGAGTGTGATGCCCCCAGGCTTATTCTTTTTTCTTAGAATTGCTTTGGTGATTCAGGGTCTCTTGTGGTTGTGTATGAATCTGATGATTTTTTTTTATCTGTTTCTCAAAAGAAGGTCTGTGGAATTTTGATGGGAATTGCATCAAATCTGTATATTGCTTTGAGTAATATGGCTATTTAAACTATGTTGATTCTTCCAAGCCATGAACACAGAATATCTTGCCATTTCTTTGAATCTTCTTCAATTTTTTAAATAGTGTCTCATAGTTTTCTATGTATAAATTCTCATGTTCTCTGTTAAGTTTATTCCTAAGAATTTTATTCTTTTTGTTTTGATCACAAAGGTATAATTTTTCTCATTTCTTTTTCTGAAGTTTGGTTGCTATGCATTTTTGTACATTGATTTTGTATCCTGCAACTTTACTGTATTCATTTATTATTTCTAATATATTTTTCTGATGGAGTCTTTATGGTTTTCTATGGAAAGAATCATGTCATCCACAAAAAGTGACAACTTTCTCACTCCCAATTTGGATGCCTTTTATTTCTTTTTCCTGCCTAGTGGCTCTGGCTAGAACTTCCAGCACTATGTTGAATAGCAGTGATGAAAGGGGACATCCTGTCTTGTTCCTAACTTTACAAGAAAAAGTTTCACTTTTTCCCCATTCAGTATGACATTTGCTGAGGGTTTGTCATATATGGCCTTTATTATGTTGAGGTACCTTCCTTCTATATACATTTTATTAAGTATTTTGATCTGATCGTAAATGGATGTTGTATCTTGTCCAATGTTTCTCTGCATGAATTGATATAATCACATGTTATTTATCTTCCATTTTGTTTATGTGCTGTATCACATTGATCCATTTGCATATGTTGAACCATCTTGTGCCCTTAGGATGAAATCCACTTCATCGTAATGTATAATCTTTTTAATGCATTGTTGTATTTTATTTGCCAGTATTTTGTTTAGGATTTTTGCATCGGTGTTCATCACAGAGATTGGTCTATAATTTTCTTTTTTTGTGTGATGTCCTTACCAGGCTTTGGCATTAGAGTAATGTTGGCCTCACAGAATGAGTTGGGAGGTATTGCCTCTTCTTCAATTTTTTGGAAAAGTTTGAGGAGAATAGGTGTTAGTTCCTCTTTGAATGCCTGGTAAAACCCATTAATAAGATCACCTGGTTCTGAACTCTTGCTTTTGGGGAGGTTTTGGATGATTGTTTCAATATTCTTACTGTTGATTTGTCTGTTTATATTATCCAGTTCTTCTTGATTCATTCTAGGTATACTATACATTTCTGAAAACTTGTCCATTTCTTCTAGGTTACAAAATATGGTGGCATATAGCCCTTCATAGTATTCTTGTATGATCCTTTGCATTTCTGTGGTTATCAGTTGTAATTTTTCCTCTTTCATTTCTAATTTGGATTATTTGTACCTTTCATCTTTTTCCCTTGGGAAGCCTAGCCAGTGGTTTGACAGTTTTATTATTTTTTTCAAAGAACCAGCTCTTTGTTGAAGTATTTTTTCTATTGTTTTTCTGTTTTCTATTTCATTTTGTTCTGCTTTACTTTTTGTTATTTCTTTCCTTCTGCTGACTTTGAGGGGTTTTTTTTGTTTGTTTGTTTGTTTTTATTATTCTTTTTCTAGTTTTTTAAGATGTGATATTAGGTTGTTTATTTGTGATTTTTTGTTGTTGTTGTTTGTTTCTTGAGATAGGCCTGTAGTGAAATTAATTTTTCTCTTATTATTCCTTTTGCTGCATTCCAAAATTTTTGGAATGTTTTTTTTATTGTCATTCATTTACTGTATATGTATTTTTAAATCTCTTCTTTTATTTCTTCTCTATTCCAGTCATTTTTTAAATAACTTGTTGTTTAATCTCCAAGTGTATGTGGTATTTCCTGCTTTCTTTTTGTAGTTGATCTCCAATTTCAAAGTTTTGTGATCAGAGAATACACTTGGTACGATATCAATGTTCTTAAACTTGCTGAGACTAGTTTTGTGTCCCAATGTGTGGTATACATTTGAGAATGTTCCATGTGCACCCAAAAAGAATGTGTACCCATGTGTTGTAGGATGAAGTGTCCTGTAAATGCCAACTATGTCAATTGCTGTAATGTATCATTTAAAGCTGATATTTCCTTGTTTATTTTCTGTCTGAACGATCTGTCCGTGGCTGTCAAGGGGATGGTTACGTCTTCTGCCATAATAGTGTTTTTGTCAGTTTTTCTTTTTAGATCTGTTAGTAATTGCTTTGTAAATATTGGTGCTTCTTGGTTGGGAGGTATATGAATTAATAAGTGTCATGTCTTCTTATTGTATTTTCCCTTTATCATTTTAACATGTTCATCTTTGTCTCTTATATTTTTGATCCTGAAATCTGTTTCTTCAGATATAAATATGGTTCTACCTGCTTTTCTCTGGATGCCATTTACTTGGACTATTTTTTCCACCCTTTTACTTTGAGTCTGTGTTTGTTCTTATGGCTGAGGTGTATCTCTTGTAGGCAGCATAAGGTTGGTTTTTGTTCTTTAATCTAGTTTGCTACTGTGGGTCTTTTTATTTGTGAGTTCAATCTATTTACATTTAGGATGATGATTAATCTCAGGATTTCCTAGAGGCATTTTATCTTTTGTTTTCTAGTAGCTCTTTTTGTTTGTTTGTTTGTTTGTTTTTGCTTTTTTATTTCCATCAGTTATTTTAGTTTGATGGTATTTATTATTGTTTTCTCTGTTCTATCTATCTATCTATTTATCTATCTATCTATCTCTTTTTGTTATGTGTCACAATTTTGAGTTCTTTTTGAGTGGTTTCCATAAACTTGATGTAAAAGAAAGTTTCATATATGCAGTGGTTTCTTTTCTTATGGATGTTCCTTATTTTCATTTTCTTTGGAAGTTTAAACCTTTACTTCATCTGCATTTACATTTTTGTTGTTCCAGTTTATCTCTATTTATTTTTATTTTTTGTTTTATGTTCAATTGCCTCCTTTAATATTTCTTAAAATGCTGGCCTTGGGCTGAAGAATTTCTTCAGTTTCTGTATGTCTGAAAAGATCTTTATTCCTCCTTCATATCTAAAGGATAACTTTGCTGGGTACATGATTCTTGGCTGGTGATTTCTCTCCTTTAATGTTTTAACTACTTGATTTCATTCCCTTCTTGCTTGTAGAATTTCTGTTGAGAAATCTTATGATAGTCTGATGGGGGTTTTTTTAAGCTATTGTGTTCTTTTTTCTGTCTGCGTTGAGCATTCTTTCTTTTTCTTTGACCTTTGACATCTTTAGTACAACGTTCCTTGGAGAGGGTCAGCTAGGATTCAAGTAGCTAGGGGTCCTGTTTCCTTCTTGAATTTGAGGTTCCAATTTTTTCCATAGGTTTCAGAAGTTCTCATCTACTATTTGCCTGAGCAAATTCTCTGTGCCCATCTTGTTCTCTGCTTCCTCCAGAATACCTATTATTCTTATGTTACTCTTTCTAATGGAGTCAGATGGGCATTGTGGATATCTTTTATTTCTTTTAGCATTTAGATCTCTCTCTTCTTCCTTCTGTGACAGTTCCAAATATATGTCTTGGATTTCACTATTTTTTCCCTCTATCTGGTCAGCTCTGCTTCCTCCCTACCTATTTCATTTTTTATTTCTCTTATTGTATTGTTTTGCTCCAACATTTCTATTTGCTTCTTTTTTATAGTTTCAATATCCTTTCTGAGGTTACTTAGCTCTCTTTGTGTATTCTGCCAATTTTCTTTGATTTCTTTTAGTATTCTCAAAAGTGCAGTCTTGAATTCTGTTATTTACCTCATATGTTTTCATATCTTCAAATTTCTTTTCTAGAGTTTTTTATTTTCTTTCTGAGCACCTTTGTTCACTAGGGTACTCATTGCTTTTGGAGTGTTTCATTTCCTTGACATGAGGACTTTTCCACTGATATATGTGAATAAATCTTTCTTTTACTTCCTAGCTGGTGTTGCTGCAGTGTCTTATAGTATTTTTTCTTGTTTATTTGGCTTTCTTAAAGTGGAAGATTTCCTAAAATGTGGGCTTCTCTTTGACTCAGTTGCCCTGGTCTCTGTATACCTTTGCTTTGCGAAGGTATAGTGGGCAATGGTATTTTATGCCTCTGAGATGCTACTACATTCAAAAGCTTCCACACTTGTGCTTCACAGTTTTCTTAGATCCCTCTGCTGGCTTCAGTGGAGAGGGTTGGGGTAGAATTTGTTGGAAAAGGTGCAGGTCTGTTTGCATCACAGGATAATGTCAGCTTTCCAGCAGCAGCTGACTGAATGCAGACTCTGGGTGGAGCTGGGGGGCAAGCTTTGGGAGAGAACAAGGGGAAGCATCCATGTTCTGTGTCCAAGGCCACACAGTGCTCCACTAGGATCCTACCTTACTGAAAGGGCCATTCTGTGCTTCAGCTGCCAGCACACTCCTGCTGCTGGCAGTCTAACCACTTGAATGACCATTTCTCACTCTAGTTGCCAGTCTTATACTCCATGGACTCCACACTTCATCTGTCCAACCCAAGCTCCGGCAGCCACATCTGCACTTCGGCCACACATGGTGATGTCTGGCTGTTTCTGGTGCTTTGCTCTGGCCACCTGTGCTGTGCTATGCCAGCCCCTTTTTTTATGGGCACATGAAAAACTGAATATCTGTATATCCTTTTAATTGAATGAAACCATGTGATCAATCCCTGCCAATGAAATAAGCAAACATAAATGTTACTCCCAGGATAAGACAGTAATAAGCCATGTGAAATTCTCCAGACAATTTTTTTCACATGCTGGAGCAGAAAATGCTGGAATTTCCATTGGCACAGGTATAAGACATTGGAGTCTCTGCCAGCTTGGGTTTCTGAGTGACTATGTAAAGCACAGTAAAGTCCCTGATACTGACCCAACATAGACACCATAGTGAGAGAAAAATAACAATATTTTATTATGCTAAATCATGGGTGTTGAGGTTAATTTGTTTCTTCAAAATAACCTATGTTTTTCTGACTAGAAAAAATTAGTAGTGATATCAGATTCATCATTTCTGCTATTAAATTTCTCCCTGCTTATAACACCTAGAGTGGCTTCTGTCTCCTACACTTATATTACTCATATAGGTATCTAACCCAATCAAGAGGAATTTCTTGCAAAAGTAATGCCTGGACTATGTCTAAAGAAATGAATAGAATAAGTAAATTAAAGGGGAAAAGGAATTCCAGACAGAGTTTATAGCATGAACAAAGGCACAAAATGAAGGAATAGCACCATGAAAATCTATATTTGATTTCATTTGCTAAAGCTATATCAAATTAGTTGAAGAGATAATTAAGAAATTTTTTCTGTCAAGGAAATTGGAGATGGAACACTTTGTGTCTAATATGAAGGTGCATAAAGTTACATACATCAAGACAATAAAAAAGTCATTGAAAGATATCAAAAGGGAGGAAAGGTGGTCACATATAAATTTTAGATAAATCCTTCCATCTGCTACTTGAAAGTTAAATCTGTGGAATAGAACGTGGATAAAGTAAATACTAGGAAGCCATTTAGAAGGATATTTTAGTAGTCATGGAAAAATTAGTAGAGGACATAAGGCCAGGGAATAATTTCCAAAATAATGTTTATATTCAATCAAGAGTACTTGCTGAACAATTGAACATGGAAATAATAATGAAGGGGGAGATTTTAGAATGATTCTCAGGTTTTTAATTTGGATGACTGGATGAGTGAGATCCCTGAAGCTGAGGGGATATTATTGGAGGAGTAGGTGTAGAACTTAATTCTATTTTGTATTTTTTTTATTGTTTTTGAGAGAAAGAGAGAGAGACAGAGACAGAGAGAGAACTGAACTGGGGACACTCCCCAGTTCAGCATATGGGTCCGCACAGGCTGGGGCCGGGATTTGATCCTGGGTCCCCGGCACTGCAAAGTGAGTGCTTAACCCACTGAGCCATCCTGGCTTCCCCCCTATTTTGTATTTATTGGTGTTGAAACATAAAGGGCATATCCAGATAGATATGTCTATTTTAAAAACAGGATATATTGGTTTAAAACTCAGAGTAGAGCTCTAAACTTAAGATATAAATTATTAGATTTCAGAACCATCATTTTATAATAATTAGCATTCAAAAATATAGAAGGGGTAAGATTACTTGGAAAATTTAGGGGAATTATAATCTGGAATAACACCAAAATTATGCAAAGAATTAGTCAGAAAAGGTAAAGGGAAGATCAAGAAAAAACTAAGATAGTAAGGTGGCCCAAAATGATAATAATAAAATTGTCAAACACAAAGATTTATTTAGCAATGATCTGGGACATGTCAATTGAATTTGACAATAATAAAGTTTGGGGCAAGATTTGGGAGGAAATTAGAAATCAACAATTGAAAATAGTCTATTTCTTAAAGTTAATAATGGGATAGAAATTTAAACATATTTATAAGTTACAAAGTAGGAAACCTCAAAAGAAAAGGTAAAAGTTACTTAAGGTAGAGTTAAAGAGAGAAGGTTTGAAGTCTGAGAAGTGAAATGAGAAATCGAAGTCAAAGACAAAGGTGAATGATTAGCTTAGATTAGAAGAGACACAGCGGGGAAGCCGGGATGGCTCAGTGGGTTAAGCACTCACTTTGCAGCGCCGAGGACTGAGGATCAAATCCCAGCCCCAGCCCGTGCAGACCCATATGCTGAACTGGGAAGTGCCCCCAGTTCAGTTCTCTCTCTATCTCTGTATCTCTCTCTCTCTCTCTCTCTCTCTTTGTCAAAAACAATAAAAAAATAAATTTTTAAAAAGATAAAAAAAGAAGAGACAGCATTCTATACAACAGGAGAGAAGTAGACGAATCAAGTTGTGGACTAAAAAATATATTGGTAAGGTTTAGGAGACTTTATTGCAATTAAGACAGTGAAAATTGCATAGTCCTTTTTGGGTTGTTACAAGTTTAGAGATGGTTGTAATGAGAAAATGAAGTGAAAGGTTGACAAGGCCCTTCAAAGGTAAACATGACAAGAAACCATTACGGGTAGTTTAGAATTTTGGTAGGGATAGTACACAGGGGCTCATGATGTTACTGAACTTGGGGTGGAAAAGGGTATTTCAGGGATTATTTCAAAGTTTCCAGTGAAAGACAGCAATAGTCTAACAACATGATTCTCAAATGACTAGGAAGCTTTACTGGAGAATAAAGGAATAATAATTTCAAAGTCTTATGAGAAATGAGAAGACACTGAGTCCATTTTCAGTTTAAGCCAGAAGTATCCCTGTCTGGATAATAAAATGTGTAGTCACCCTAGCTAAAGAGAAAATTAATCTTTAAGGAACACCCAAGTTTCAGCTATGAAAGGAGATGGGGAAAATAATTTATGTCTAGGGACAGGATGTAGGAAAGAAGGTTAATGGGAGAATGTTTTGGGGATATGTTTGTACAAATTGTTCCTTAGTCCCTCTATAACTGACCACACAATGCTACCCTCCTTTATTTCTTCCCTGGAAATTCTTCTCACTATCTTATGCTCATTTTTTCCTTACTGCCCTAACCTCAAAGGCCTTGACTAATTTTTCTACCTACATCTTAATCATCCAATACCCATTTTGAATCTTAAATTTGTTATGAAACCTTCTCTAATTGTAACAGCTTTTTTTTTTTTTTTTTTGACTGCTCTATTCTATGAACCACTATGTGCTTTTGGATATGTCAATGGTGAGACAAGCCATTATTTTATATGCTGCTTATGAACCACTGTGTTGGCCTTGCTCTTCGGAATAGCTTGCAAGCTCTTCAAACACATGATCTGTGTAGTGGCTATTTACCATGTTGTCTTTACTTTAGTATTCCATCTCTATTTCTCTTGAGGAACTACTCTTGCAAATTTCTTTTTTTAATTTATTGGGGTGACACTGGCTGATAACAATTACAATGTTTCCAGGTGTACAGTTCTATATTACATTGTGTATGTATTCAAGCCATTAAATGGGGCTTCCTAGATGATGGCAGATTATGTTCTGTGATGGTTAATTTTATGTGTTAACTTGAGTGGGCCACAGGGCACCCAGACATTTGTTTCAACATTATTCGGAGTGTTGTCATGAGGATTTCTTTGAATGAGATTTACATTTAAATTGATAGACTGAGTAAAGCAAATTGCCTTCTCTGATGTGAATGGGATCCATCCAATCAGTTGAAGGCCTAAGTAAAACAAAAAGATTGACCCTCCTCCAAGTAAGAGAGATTATTTCATGCCTGACTGCCTTTCAATTTGACATTGGTTTTGGAACCTCAGCTCTTCCTGAGTCTTAAACTTTTCAGCTTTTATACTAACACTACACCATTGGCTCTCCAGCTTGCCAATTCATCCTACATATCTTGAGACTTGCCAATTTATATATATGCTGTCCAGAAAAAAATCCAGCCATAAATACCTCTCTTTTTCATATTACATTGCTAGATACTTTCTGGAAAGACAAGATGAGTGTATGTATGTACATATGTATGTATATATTCAACATATTGGTTATGTTTTTCTGGAAAAACCTGACTTAATACATGCTCCCTACTATATGAAGAAAGAGAATGAAACTGACAAGAGGGAGAAAGAAAGATGTGACTTCAAGGCATCAAATACCGGATTTTTATTTAATTTATATTTCTGGTTTAGTACTATTGCTTCCTTTCTTTCTATGAGTTAACCAATAATTTTCAGATAAATTCCCTTTGTTGCCTTTACTAACTTGAGTTGTGCTTCTGACTTGCAACTAAAAGAACTCTGTGACTAAAACAATCTGTGTTTTATACATCTATATCCTTTTAGTACTCAGAACTGTTGGTACAATTGATTCAATACAAACTTGTTAAGTGATTGATTGATTGATTATGAAATTAGGTCACTTTTTGTTTAGTTGGTTTCTACAAAATTTCTGGCCTTCTCGAAATTTTATTCTGAGCCCTATAATGAAGAAAATTTATCCAGACTGTTCCTAGGACATAATCCAACTCTGAGAGAACAGGGCCATTGGCAGTAAATAGCCTAGATTTGCGAACAATAAGGCAGATTAAACTAGAAACTTTTGGCTGAAATTGCAAATATTATATTAGCTAAAGGAAATGTGGTAGATGATTATTTGATCTTACAACTTGATAGTGAACATTGTAAAGTGCTGGAGACAGAATCTCAGGAAATCTTGATAGCTAAATTAATTTAAATTGGCTAAATATGTAGATCTTAAATATCTGAATACAGCAAACATGGGATGAACATAATATAGCAAGGTGTCAGGTTGGAATATGCAAACTGACTAATCAGATAATGGAGGATCAGTTTACTCTGTTTTCTAGGACCATCTTTACTAATAGCATCTGAAGGGGAAAACAGCATGTTAATGAAGTCTTCAAAGCATTACTAAGAACATTAATAAATTAAACAAAGAATTTAAAGAGATATGAAAGATATACTGATAGAATAAAAGTTAGAATATTAGAGAAGAAAATATTCTTCAGATCATTTAAATCCCAAATGCTTAATTAGAAATAAAGGGAAAGTGACTAAGTAGGATAAAGGTGTCTGATTTTTAAAGGGTGCTATCAATCAATGCTAACTACACTGAAAAAAAAAGTAACATGATAGCCAGGAAAGCAAGTATGAGTAATATAGTATGTGCATTCAGCTTCACTTTCTTTTTTTAATAGAAAAAATGCATTTCTAATTTTAGGCTTGGGAATGACTTTTAAAACACAAACTCAAAAAAAGAATCCATAAAACAGAAATTATTTAATTTAATGAATATATATTATTAAGTATATATTATCAAAAACAATAAAATCATAACAAAGGGGTGACAACAGCTATATGTAAAAAGGTTTTCATACCCCCAAAGAATAAGATAAATAACACAATGAACAAATTATATGACAAAGAACACTCAAAAGACAAAAAGTGAATTATTAATAATGTATGAAAAATTATATCCTTATTAATAAAACAAGATATGCCAATTTTCACTTTGAGAATCAACAGGTGATAAATAAAACACACTTATTTGGTGCTAGTATAAATAGTATTAAAAGCTAACACTCATAGAATGTTTAATATTACCTATGATATTAAATACTTTTAGGCATTGGAATTTGGATGGTAGGGTAAATGGACTATATTAAAATGGAGTAGGCTAGTCTGCAATAACAAAGAGATCCCAGACTTCTAGTGGCTGATGGAAAGGAAGTTTATATGTTCTCATGAGTACTGGGCAGCTGTTCAGCTTGGTGCAGTAGCTTTTATCTGCTCATCCTAGAAGTCAGACTCTTTAATAATCTTTTTTCTCCATTATCCCCAGATGCATTATCATCATCTGCATCCAGCAGAAAGGAAACTGAATGTTGGATATGAGTGAAAGGTCCATGGGCATTCTGGAAAGTGGTATGCAGCACTTGTGTTCACATTTCACTGGAGAGATTGTAGTATTTGGCCACATTGAGTGGAAAGGAGCTTAGGAAGTGCAGTTTAACTGTGTATTCCAAGACAAAGAGTAGTGTATGAAGTCAGCTAGTTGTCTCTGACACAAGAACTGACAACAAGGCATTGAGCTGAAATGGAATCCATTCACTGAGTCTTGAGTAATAACCAGCTCCAGAAATAAGTTAACAAACTCACATTATTAACTCTTTAGGGCATCTCTCTCAACACTCCCATTTGATCCTCATAATATTTCTGTGTATGTGTATTTCCATTAGGAAAATACACATCTCAAAGGTTTTTTCTGTGTTTTTTTTTTTAAATCTATAAGTCATACAACTAGTGAATGGTGGAGTTGAACTCTGGTCTTTCTGATAAAACAGACAGCATCTTTGCCTTTTAGATTACAATACAGGGATAGAACAAATGTTCAAAGACTTTAGCTGCTTCATTTTGTTTTACAATAACTGTATATGATCTGTCACTAGTTTAAAACTCACTCACTCTCATATCAACATTTAGTAAGAACTTACTATTTGCTGGGTTCTGAACTAGTCAAATTAATATGTGTTCTCTGAATCTCTTCATACATTCCTTGAGGAAGATAGTTATTATTTCCCACTCTGTGTAAACTTAGCAAAAATCACACATCAAGTGGACAGCAAATCCGGATTGCAAAGCTTAAAGCTCCTCATCATTAATACCATGCAGTAGTCACTCAACTCACGCACACCTACCTCCCCAGTGAGACTTCACAGAGGCTGACTATGTGCACAGCACTGTGAGATTCTTTGAGAGATGACCCAATATACAAAACCTCTTCTCTGCTATCAACAACCTTACAAATTAGTTGGAGGACACAAGCACTCACATATATTCACATGCACATACTCACTATATACACATAGAAGGTATGTATAATACAAGCTGAAATGATAGAAAATATAGTTTGTATTTCACAGAAGGCCAAAATTAACATACAGTGGAGATATAAGGGAAAGACTCTAGGAACAAGGAAGATTTGGAATGGGTGGATTGAGAGAAACATGGAGGCATGAGGAGAGAAACACAATGTAACCTTCCAAAATGGGAGACCAGAGAAGCCCGGCCAGGAAGCTGGTAATAGTCAGAGTTGGTGCCATGAGTACAAGTCTCATGGACCATTACCTGATCAAGAATGTTGGTTAAATTATAATCAAAATAAGCAAAAAGGCTTTACAAATGCAGGTCAAAAAGTTCTTGGCTCTGTTCTTTTCCCCTCTAGAATGATCTGATGAATGATCTGAATCCTAATTCAAAGTCTTATCTGAAGAGCTCCAATTTTGGGCTTGAAATACTCCCCTGCCCCTTTTTATGAATGTACAAATGTTATAATGCAAAAGTGAACTGAAAAGCTCTTTGTCTTCAGAGACTGAAATATATTGCCCTAATATTAGTTGGTAATATTTCTCTTGAAACAGTTCAACTGCTATTTTCTTATTAATATGTGTACAGTTTATTTTGTTTAGCCAGGCTTATTCCAAGAGATCTTACTGCATGGGAGAGCAGAGACCTCAGGGAGAAGAGAAGAAGAGACTTTTTTGGCTTCAAAAATATTATTTTAATGTGTGGTCGAATTGCCTTCTGTCCCAGAAATATCATGAATACATTTTTAAGAAAAATTTAGCAGCCTTGCATAAGGCATTGTGTGAGGGGGTGGTGGTGGTGGTGGTGGTGGTGGTGATGGTGATATTTTTCTTTACAAAATAAGATCCTAAAAATTCCCCATTGACTGAGAAGAGTGTGACTTTAAGAATAAATGCCTTGGGGAAGCCAGGATGGCTCAGTGGGTTGGGCGCTCACTTTGCAGTGCCGGGGATGGAGGATCGAGTCCCGGCCCCGGCCCCGGCCCCGGCCCGTGCAGAACCATATGCTGAATCGGGAGCTCCCCTAGTTCAGTTCTCTCTGTGTCTCTGTATCTCTCTCTCTCTCTCTCTCTCCTCTGTCAAAATAAATGAATAAATAAATAAATAAATAAAAAATGCCTCATTGGCAATTTTTAAACCATAAGGCAGCCTTGTTTAAATAAGATGTTTATGAGATTATTATAATACTAGGCATAAGTAATACACAACTCATCTTGGATTCCAAAGATCCTAGCCAATGATTGGAAGATGTCTTTTCCCATTGGTAAAATAAATATACCCATCTCTATTCTATTCTAGGCATTCATTATTCTAGTAAACATTTAATTTCTCTAAACATGAGACAGGCACTTTTCTAGGTATCAGTAGTAAAACAGCGAACCAATAAAGACAAAATGATTAACAACCTAGACAATATTACATTCTGGGAAGCAAACTAGCTCAAGATGAAGGGGTAAAGGCACAGATGAAGATACTATTAAAATTCAGACTGGACTGGACAGGGGAACATTCCTGCATGTTGTGAGCAGAAGTGACCTGAATGAAGAGAGCAGGTAAGTACTCTGGTTATTTAGAAAAATGCCATTTTAGGCAGAGCTAGGAATAAGTTAAAAATAAATAAATAAATAAATAAACCTGAGAGGGGAACATATTTGGAGTGATAGGAACAAGTAAGGCAATGTGACTGGCAAACAGTAGCCAAAGAGAAAGTGGCAGGAAGTGAGTCAGATAGGAAATGGGGAACCAGGTCAATGTGGGTCAGTTTTACTCTGAATGATGTTGAAAATCTTAGAATTTTTTTGATTAGAGAAATACCCTTATATAACATTGTTTTAGTCATTTCAGTTGTCATTTTGAGAATAGATGGTGAAGAGGCAAGGACTGCAACTAAACCACATAAGGGGGCTATAGTGGTAACCTAAGAGAGTAGAAATGATGCCTAGACCCAGGGAAGGTAGAAATAAGAGTGAGATAGAAGTTATAAAAGAGGTCATGTTATGCATATACAGTTGACCTTTGAACAATGTGAGTTTAAACTGCATGGGTCCAATTAAATGTAGAGTTTCTTCTATAAATTTATACAGTACTTTAATTATATTTTCTCTTTCTTGTGATGTTGTGTAAAACATAGCTTACTTATTATAAGAATACTGTATATAATACATATAGTATATAAAATGTGTATTAATCACCTCTTTTGTTATTGGTAAGGCATCCATCCCAATATTAGGTTATTTATTAGTAAAGTTTTGGGAGAATCAAAAGCTATATGTGGATTTTTGACTGCCTCAAGGGATGGGTATCCCTAAGCCCTGTGTTATACAGGGGCCAACTGCATTTGAGAGTAGAAGTGATAGCAGTTCTTGGTAGATTTGATTTACGATATGAGGGAAACAATACAAATTGGGGTTAAATCCTAGTTTTAGGACCTGAGTAACTGAAAAAAATGTAGTTGTAATTTAATAAGCTAAGAAAGACAGGGTGTGGGTTGATGGATAATGTTTGGTGCAAAACTTTGTTTTCTTGTGTTAAGTTTGAGACGCTGATTAGATGTACAAAACAAAATGGTGTGTGGACAGCCAGAGACAGGAGTCTACAGTTCAGGGGACAAGTAAGATTTGAGATATAAATATGAGTTATCAAAGTAGAGCATATATTTGAAACACCTGGCTAGAGAAACTCATCTACAGAGTGAGTGTAGAATAAAGAAAGAATTCCAGGGAGCCCTAAGGCATTCTATTACTTAGAGGTTGAAAGCATAAAAAATAACTGTGCAAAGGAGACTGAGAAATTGTAGTCAGTGAAATAAGAGGAAAACCAAAAGAGAAAAGTTTCCTGGAGGCCAAATGGATAAATTATTTTTGGGAGGAGGACTTGAAAGAAAGTGAATAGCAGCCATGGCTCTAAGAGCAAACATGATGGCCCATGATTCAATTTCTTGTTCTGGAATCTGACTGCCCAACAAAGGTTCAACTGAAATTTACCTGATGTTAAGGGCTTATCCCTGCTTTACACCTGCTCTTACTGCTCTTGCTTCTGTCTCAAGGTTGATATCTCCGACTTTCTAATTATTCTCAACTCAAGAAAAATACCGAATGGGCATTTGTAACAAAAAGAAAGGATGAATATACAATTTCACTTCGTTGAAGCTTTCTTTCTGCATTATGATTCTTATTATATCATCATTGTTGGCATCTTCATTATCTAATAATTCCACTAAACTAAGTTCTTTACACACCTGTGTCCTCTGTATTAATCCTGAAAACAATCTGAGTTAAATATTTTTGTTTCTATTTCTTTTTATCTTGATGTGGCTTCTTCTTTATATCCTTAGTTATAAAACTTTTGTTCAGCTAGACATTATATGGTTTTCCAAGTTGATTGTCTAAAATTTAGTTGTAATTTTAATGTCTTCATGTGAGAAGGCAGGTACAACACTTATCTACTCTACCATGTTGATCTTTCTCCCTTGTTTCTGAGAAGATGGGTAAGTTGCTTGTTTGTAAATGACAGAGCTAGGAGCTCAGGGTACCTAAATCTAGAGCGTGTGTTTTTCAATACTCCTGTGGTTTTGGTTTTGTAACTAGCATGTGCCTACTTTCAGTAAAATAAAGTTTACTTCACTTAAAGAAAAATAAAGACCAAGAAATTACCAAAATTCTGAGGAAGTCTTTTACAAATACTTACCCCATCCATCTTTCAGGACAATATTTTATATAATTCCAAAAATTTAAAACTCTTTCTTTAGATGGTTCATATTTTACATAGCATCACCCCCAATTCCACCACCACTCACACTCTCAAGAATGTTTCTTCTTGAGATATGTTTGTTGCTGTTTTTTAAATTTGTTTGTTTTATTCATTTAGTTGAGGGTAGGGATGTGAGATAATCATACTAGATATGACCAAAAAATACAGTAAATATTCAAATTAAAAATTTATTATAATAAAAGACACATTGCCATTAATCCTCTCCAAAATACTCCCCCTCACTTGCACACACTTATCTCATCACCTTTTCCACTTTCTAAGGCAGTCCTGGAAGACCTCTTTCATGTCTTTAGTTGTGTTTTCATGGTTGCCTCAATGTCCTGACTCAATTCAGGTCACACATCATTTCTGGTATGACAATTTCTTCAAATATAAAAAATTATGGTGTGTTCTCATCCACCTTAATCTCTGGATCTGGTACTTTGTGACTTATGGCCCTACCCCAAAGTCAAAATGACCATAAAAGGTAAATATTTTGAATTGATTCAAGACATCAAGGCAGCCATGATAGCACGTCTAAAAGCACTCATGATAGCAGACTTCCAGAACTGCTTTAAAAACTGTCAAGAAGAATGGGATAAGTGTGTTTAAAGTGACGGAGAAAATTTGGAGGGAATTAATAGTAATGTGTTTTTTACCATAATAAATTTTTTTATTTAAACATTCACCGTATTTTTTTTAATCACACCTAATACCTATGGTGTTCATTATATAAGTAACATACATTACCTCACTTATATAATTTTTCTGAAGTCAGGCTCTCAATTACTTGTGTCTACAAACTTGATTTTAAGCTAAAACATTTATTTTGCAAATATATGAAAAGGAGAAGTTGGTCTCTATCCATTACATTTTCTAGTTTTGAATCTCTATAAATGTTAGGGTCCATGCTTGTTAAATCATTTATTTATAGAATCTTATGCATATTGTGTTTTATTTGGACTATAATGATCATTTTCCCTATATACTGCATTGAAAGGGCCAATACTCATACTAGAGTTTTCATCTCATAAACATGAGATTCAGATAGTTCACTATTTTTGATGGTAGAAAGTGAAAAAGTGAGATTTGTGCCTCTTTTTAACCAATGTAACTGGGCTAAACTCCATTTACTTCTTTATAAGATATCCATTTCACTTCTCAGCTTAACAAAAACCAGAAAAATATTTTAGTAGCCATGGAATTTGGATCCCACCATTATTTTTGGTCAATGCATGTTTTTTGTTCTAGCTGTAGGATTTTTATTTCATCGTAAAACTTTCATTAATATTCCAATGACTTTTTTTAGAGACTGCTCCTCAAAAACCAACGGGAACATGTTAATAAGTTGTTGGGAGTTTGAGCTCCACTGAGTTTCTCATCATTTCCAACAGCTGAACAAATGTAAATTTAGAGTAGCTTTCTTAGATTTTTTTTTTTTTTTTACATAGCAAATACTTTTGGAAGCTAAATTTTTATTTTAAATTGCACAATAACATGAGAACAGATTTCCATTGCTCTATACGCCTGCTCTAAACCTCACATGCTAATACCCATGGACAGATGCAAAAGACACAATCTAGCAACAGCTCTATAAACTAAAAAAAAAGGAAAGTTTATAAGTGAAAAGCAAAAGTTCAGGACAGAAACAATTTCCATTAATTAATCTATGGGCACCTCTTCAGTCTTATTTCTCATTTCCCCTTCTTCCTTAAATCTGTCATTTTTTCCCCAGCAAAAATGTGACTCTCCAGCCATATTCACCTCCTTTCAGTTTCTTTTCTTTTTCACCAACCTACTCCTCTTCACCTCTGTCCTATATCACAAAGTTCTTCTGTCTTCAGTGCCTTCCCTGATGTCCAGTGTAGGCACAGCCCTCATCAGGAGATTTCCCAGCACTTTGTTTAACTCTCATAACATCTATCACACTTTAGCACCATGGCTTCTTAAGTTGAATCTCTTCAACATCAGATTTTGGGCAATGAGGGCAAGGACTCAATCTTTTATTCAACAGATTATCACATATTACCAACCTCATAACTATATGCTGAAAAAATAAAATACAATTAGAAGAGGTGCATAAAAATAATGCATTCTTGTGTTGGTCTAGTGTGGTATATAAGAGTTCAGCCTCCCTCAGACTGTGCTACATTTAAATCTAAACTTGGACACTAAACTTTGGCCTTCTGAATTTGAGTAAATTGCCTAATCTATTTAAACCTCAGTTCTCTCTCTACTGAGATTAAAACAGATACTTCCTCAGTGGATTATGGGGATTATACAATGAATATTTATTGTTGTTACTAAATGATATTATTACTAAATAATAAAATATGCTTACAGATTTGGCTATGAATTACATTTGCAGCAGTAGTTATGAGTTTCAGTGGTAAATTAAAAAACAAATAATGGAAAAGGTTTACAAGGTTAAAATAGTAATTGAATAACAATGTGTTGAATCTACAACCACAGACAATTAAATAAGATTAGAATGTGGCATGACATTGGCTAACCTGCTGAATTCTCTATTAGGCATCAAAAACAATGAATTTATCTCTTTATACTTACCTTTGAAAATGAAAGAAATATAAAATTTTTATTTCCAAATATGTTTAGAAGCTTTAAAAAAAAAAATCAAGGGAAAGCTGGAATGGCTCAGCGGGTAAAGCGCTCACTTTGAAGCCCCGAGGACCAAGGATCGAATCCCGGCCCTGGACCATGCGGACCCACATGCTGAACTGGGGAGTGTGCCCAGTTCAGTTCTTGCCGGGGCCTATGCGGGAGGCTCCCGGCCCAGTTCCTGCCCTGCGCAGCCCTG